>PVKU01004603.1:0-142586 GCA_004027475.1 Anoura caudifer | reverse complement strand
CTGCGTGCCCGTCCGCACCTCTGCTTTTTCCTGCCGCGACTCCGCCCCTCTTACCGGTCTGGATGAATCGTTGTTGGACTTCCAAACAGTTTGATTTTCTGAGATCTGGTTGTTTTCTTGTTTCTAAATCTTTGTTGTCCTTAATTTGGTTGTGAGAAGAGGCACAGTGCGTCTGCCTATGCCTCCATCTTGGCCGGAACTGTACAGTTCAATTTTCTATGAGTTCTGGTTGTTTTCTTGTTTCTAAATCTTTGTTGTCCTTAATTTTGGTTGTGTGAGGAGGCACAGTGTGTCCACCTATGCCTCCATCTTGGCCGGAAGTTATTGGAGCTTTTTAATGCAGGCATGATTGATTAACTAATTGCCAGGTGGCTGAACTCAGTCTCCAGGCTGACTGATATCTCATGGTCCAAAGCCCCCACCTGACGACACATGGTTGGTCTTTTTGGTGTGGCCATCCCTCACTCTAAGACTGGCAGGTTGGCAACCTCACCCTAAACAAAGACCCTGGCATCAGGTGTGACATAAATTAACTCCCAGCAGCAGAAGGCAAAGGCCAGACCTCTTTCTTACCCAGGTGATCATATAGATTTTCAATTTATATTCTGCAAATGTGGTCAATTGCTTTGACTGATATTCAAATGTTAAATGAATTTTGTTTATATTCCTGGAACTTATATTTAATTAATTCAGAAATGCAACATTGAAATGTATAACCCTTCTTAGATATAACTGGGTTTAATTTGACAATATATTTTAAAATGATTTTCCCATCTATTATCATGAGAGAGATTGACCTGTAATTTACTTTCCTTATATGTTTTTGGGATATTATAGATTCAGGTTATGCTGGCCTTATAAGAGAGTTGGGAAATTATCCCTGTTTTTTTTTCTTCTTTAATGTTTGAAAATTTCACTTGTGAAGCCTTCTGAACTTGTGAAGTTTGCTTTGTGGGAAGGTTTTCCATAGGAATTCAATTTCTTCATGAGTTATAGGACTACATATGTACTTGCTCTTTTTGTATCAATTTTAAAAGTTTGGCAGATATCAGAGCTGCTGAAGTAAAGTTCTCATGGGCTTCATTCCTGCATCTACAGGGGGAAGGAATCCCAGATGTGACTAACAGACTTAGGCCAGTGTTTTGATGATGTGTGGCAGGACATTATAACAAGTGGGAAAGGGGGCAAGGGCATCAATAACTGTGTATTTGTGAAGAAACTAAGTCTTACCTCTACATGCATGAAAATTGTTCCAATAGCTCTGTGTCTGTGATGAGGTTAGGAAACAATAACAGGAAGCATTCAATTTATTTTGCATTTTTGGAGCCACAGTGGGACTGGGAGATGAACACCAACAATCTGGTGTTTAACAGTGTTTTAAAATTTTATGTTTTTCAGTGGTGGCATAAGCTCTTATCAGTATGGCCATAGAGAAATAACACATCCTTTTGTATTTTTTTTTTTTTTAGGCCTAGGCCTCTGTTAAGATAACTTCTTGGGCCAGCATGTAAAAAGCCCCACTGGATATTTAGGTGAAAGGCTACATGGCATTGGATAGAGACATTTTGTGAACAAAGGTCTGAGTCTAAGCATTCTGAATATGGGACAAAGGAAATCATCTTTTGATTCTCTGAGTTGCATACACCTGATTGAAAGAGCCATGGAGGTAAGGATGAAGAATTCAACCCTTTGGGGGTTGGAGGGTAATCAGAGGAGACTGGCTCATTAATTGGCTTGGGTAATTTTCAGGGAGAGACAGAAGAAGTGACAGTGGGACAAGGGGTTTGCAGGGATATGACAAAAGTGATTGTAATGATTGAACATAGAATCTAAGCTGAGTAAGGAGAATATGAGGCAATGAGGAGGTTGAGAGAACTTGTAAGTGCGGTAGGATCAATGAGCTGTGGGTTCTAGGGGGTTACTAGAGTTGGGATACTAGAAAGTATAGGCTGAAAAGATGGAAAGTGTTAGCTAGAAAGTGGAAGGCTTAGAATTGAGATGGTGGAGGGATCGTTATTGGTAGTGTCAAACTTTATGGCATAATTGTAAGATGTTGATAATTCAGGGAAGTTTATGGCATAATCATAGCAATGAAGGGCTGAGAAAGATGAGATCTAAGGAGAAGGTCAGGAGCTGATAATTCAGGGCATTAGAAGGATCTGTTATGACATTGTTCTCAACCTTGGCTGCCTGTTATAATCATCAAGGGAGTTTAAAAAGAAATACTGATGGCTTGGTCCTTCTTAGACCAAGTTAAGCATAATCTCTATGGGTTAGAGTCTAATATAGGTTATTTTGTTTTAAAGCTCCCTAGATGATTCTAATGTGCAGTGAGGATTAAGAACCTCTGAGTTTCAGGGATATCAGAATCCCCAGAAGAGTGATCTTAAGTCAGGAGCTACAATCTTTCCAAAATGAGGGGAGAGACCACGGTTGCAGATGACCATTGTAGGATGCCTGGTGGATGGTGTAGTGATAACATGAGAGTATTAGTTTTAATTTTTAAGGTGAGCTGGGGCTATTGGGGAAGGGAAAATGGGTTGGAAGTATTCCTTTGCTTGGAAGCCACCAGTGGGCCCCCATATCACTCTGAATGAAAGTCAAGGCTCTTACCATGGTCTATAAGGTCCAGCTCTTCCTGTCACCCTTCCCACATGGTTTCTTGTATCTCCCTCTTGCCCATGGCTCTCCACCAACCCCATTTCCTTGTCTGATTGAATCCCAGGTTTCTGCTCAAATGCCATCTTATTAGAGAGAACTTTTCCGACCTTGTTTAAAGAACAATACCCAACTCCCTATTCTCCCTCCCTGTCTTTTTATTTATAGCACTCATTACAGTCTGCAATAGCATATGCTTGTTTTTTCTTGTCTGCCTTCTCCATAAGAATGTAAATTCCTTGAGGGTAGCAATTGTCTGTTTTGCTCTCTGATGTGTTCCCAGGACCCAGAGGGCACTGGGACAGGATAGATGGTCAATAAATGTGAGGAATGAATGAATATATAGAAGGAGTGGAAAAAAACCCCAACAAGTCACGTAACCAGGTGCTCATATAATTCTGTGTTACATGTAAGAGTGTGTGCATGAATGACATATACCCAAAAGTTTTATAAGGATACATGTCAAAATGTTAATGATGGTTATCGCAGTTCAGAGAAATAGAGGTGAGATTTTCCTTTACATTGTTTTGTGTATCTAATTTTTTTCAGCTATCATGTGTGTACTCTGCCACCCTTTTGCTCCACTCTCCTCAGCTCCAACAACAAATAGAACAAAAGACAGAAAGACCACCTAATTTCAGCGAAGGAGAAGGTGGTGATGGCTGAAAACTTGGAGCAAATGTTAGCAAAGTCTGGTCTGAATCCAAATGAATGAAATGGAGGTTGTCAAATCTGAAGGGAAACAAATATTTGAGGATGCAAGCTCTGATGGAAAAGGTAAATATGGAGATGTATTTTGTGTATTTAGTGAAGGTTTGAATCAGTGGTTGACATGGTATAAAATATCACATTATTCACAAGAAAAAGCTATAGATGAGTGATGTCAATTCTTCAAGAAAAAGCAAATACTTGGAGATAATATAAATAGGAATTTCTGAATCAGATGCTTTTGAGATCATAAATTGTAAATTTGGGTGGGTAACTTTTAATTTTGTGATTAAAGGTGAAATTAATCAGGTAACATATATCTGCCTGGGGAAGATGCTGTCCTGAAATGGTTAATAAAAAATACAAGATTCAGGGATTACAGACACAACTTGTTTTAGACAAACAATTGGATTGCTTAATTGAGAGAATGGGGCGTATTGTACAAAGTTAGAAGAAATTTTAAATGGGTATGTGGGTCCACACCAGTGCTGGTATCTGAGTTTGGTTATTTGAACAAAGGGTTAATTTACCTTTGAATGAATTGTTGTCTTTCTTGGTATCTGCTAGCCAACTGGGAGTTAATTTGTTTCTAAAACAGTACAAGGTTTTTTGGTTTCACCTAGGAGAGTGAATGGGTCTCTGTCTTTCAAGGTTGCACATTTTTCTGCATTTTGGTCTAGGCGGAGATAAGACCTCCAGGGCTGCAAAATACAATAGGCTATTCTTGGACCTCAGATGTGACTGGGCACCAGGAGTAGCTTCTGTTCTTGACCCTTCACTCACCTTGAAGTGGGAACTTTATCATTTCCCAGAAAGCAAATCCAACACAACAAAGGATTAATGAATAAGGACAATTTTATGGAAAATGTCTTAGGGATACTGAAAAGCTCTATGTGTCCTGGGGAGATAGTTTTCATCTATGACGAAACCTAATAAAGATTCTCAGTAGTCACATAGGTTTTCCTTCCAAAGGAAAAGGTTTCACATTCCCTTCATTTCTTTTCTCTGTGTTTTTAAGCAAAATGATCGAATCCCTTTCAAAGTCTCTGATCTCTCCTCCTCCCACCTGCCCTTCTGCCTGGCAAGGAAAGTACCCTCCATGGGATCCACTGGCTTTAGAAGGGAGATGGGGTGTAGGTACCGGTTGTAACTAGTAACCCACCCCCAGGCATCTGATTATCCAATCCACTCACAGCGGGGAGGTACAGAGTGAAGGAAAAGAGCACCCTCTCCCTCCCCAGGACCGGGGGTCCCACGTGCTCAGGACCCTCTTGGACATTGTGTTCTAGTTCACCCCTTCTGTGTACGGTGAATGTTGAAAGGAGGGAGCTGTGCTTGGGGATTTTTTGGGTCCCATGTGATAGCTTTACAGTTTATGTCCAATCTTTGGCATCTCTGGGCCACAACAGAAGAAGAGTTGTCTTGGGCCACATATTAAAACATTGTGACATGTAATCACAAAAAAATCTCATAATGTTTTAAGTAAATTTACGATTTTGTGTTGTGCTGCATTTGTAGCCATCCTGGACTGCCTGAGGCCCATGGACCAAAGGTTGGACACCCAAGTTTTAAAAGGAATAAGAGAAGGGCTGGAATTTTTACAATAATTGGGACCCTCTGCGCTTCCTTCTTCCCCTGAGTCACTGATGGCTTTCAAACTCCCCAAAGGGGCATCCTTGAGTGAGTTCCCCACTTCTTCTCACCTTACTTTTCAGGTGAAGACCCCTGAGCATTGCCTTAGACACATAAACCATAATAAAGCACCTCCACCCCACCCCTGACACTGTTGCATACCATTGCAGTCTCCCCCCTCGTCCCGACCCATGCAGACTCTCTTCTCCATGTTAGTTTTTAATTCAGCTGGAAAAGTAGGAGTCTCACATACTCAATTACCAAGCATTATAGTTTGTATCTGTAAAGTATCTTCACCAGCTGTTCATAGATTGGCTGCTGTTTTTCTTTACTTTGGGACTGGTTCTTATTGCCATTGACTGTGTCTTTATCTCACTTCACTCTGATATAAAAATTTTGCCACTGAATTGTGATCCATTCATTCATTTATTCATTTATTCATTCACTCTGTTTCCTGAGCACTGATGATGGGCCAGGAGCTGTTCTGGGGAGAGAGTGGCACACAGCAACGAGAAGATTCCTGTTCTCATGGCTCTTACATTAAGATGGGGGAGGCCAACATAAACACAAACAAGAAAGTGTCAGATGGTAATAAATTCTTTGAAGAGCACTGACGAAGGACAGACAGGGCTTTGTTAGGGGCTCCTGGCACTGAGTGAGCAGGCATGGCCTTTATGATGAGGTGATATTTGCCGATTTTACCCTTTATATTCATGAAATAAATTTGCAATTTACCTTTTACTCCTTCCTCTCACAGTCTGAATTTTTGGGTCAGTGTTCTGATGGAGGCTGCTTAACTCCCATTTCCGTTTGCTGACCAGGGATCAGCAAAATTTATTCTGTCAAGGGCGAGACAGCAGGGAATACTTTTTGCTTTGTAAACCACACCATCTCTGTTGCAACTGCACAACTCAGTGCTGTTTGTAGTATAAAAGCAGCCATGATCACTATGTGAGTGAATGGAGGGGGCTGTGTTCTGATACAACCTTATTTACAAAAACAGGGCACAGGCCATATTTGGCCCACAGGCTAGTACTTTGCTGACCTCTGATCTCCATTGCACTTGCCTCTATTCACTTCAGAGTGGGAGCAGAGCGCCTTTTCCTTCAAGGAGAGAGCTTCCGCCCCGTTAAATAGTCTTTTGCCTTAATTTTTCTTCGCTAGGAAAAAAAAAAAGGAAATTAAGAGAGTAATTCAGAAAATTTATACAACAGACAAGAAAAAGTAGAAAAAAGCGAGAGCTTTACCTTTTTACCTTCGCACACATTCCAAGAAGAACCACTATTGAAGTGAATCTTTTCAGATTTTCTGTTTGTGTACACATGATAAGTGTATACACACAGACCTACAAATAAAGATTTTTTCATTTTTGTCTTTAGTTCCCCCACTTTTCATTCCTACCTACCTTTCTTTCCCCCTCTCTCTCTTTTCCTCCCCTTAACTCTGATATGAAAATTTTGCCATTGGATTGCAATTCCTTCATTCATTTGTTCATTCATTCATTCTCCCCCCCCCCCCCCCCGCCCCACCTCCCTGTCCTCCTTTATTCCTCCTTTCTTCCTAACACATGTGGTGTCCTCCTGAAATACTGTTTTGCACTTTGCTTCTTTTGCTCTCCATTACATCACTGTATGTCTCTCTGGATTCAAGAGACACGCATTCCACAGTTGGCGTCCTGTGATTGCCAACCGACATGACGTGAGTGTCGAATTATTTTTGGTGAATGGTGCTAGGAGCAGGTGGTGCTGGGGGCATTCTACATCTCCTCCCACAGAACCTCCCTGCTGCTGGAGGGTTGGTATGAGAGCAAGTCTCAGGCCAAATGCCAGCAGCTGCAGAGCCCTGTCCTGGTGAGCAGGCACAAACAGCTGGTCTGGACTTTGGGAGGGGGTTCAGTCTTGGTTGTCAGGTACACTGGCCAGCACTGGCTGGAAAAACTTGCTCCAATGTGGGTACTTCTTACAAAAGGATTGATAGACGCCTTTATCCACACAGGGCAGAGAAATGGGTCCAATGGGCCTCAGAGCTCAAGCACCCCCTCACCATATGGAGAATTGCTTTACATTTTTTATTTTATTCATAGAAAGATCATGAGCCCTGTTACATGATTCCAAGAGAATCATATATTCCTCTACTTCTTATGTAGACAAATGAAAGAACAATATAATGAACATAGCATATCTTTCATTCAGTGTCATGATAACATTTTTCCTCATTTGTTTGCCTATTTTTCTTTCTCTTTAAAAAACATATACATACTCATGCATGCATGTATAAATTATAAATATATATGCATATATAGTTAAATTTTTAATTTTTAATTGTGGTTGCTTCCAAAATAAATCACATATCATGTATCCAAAATAAATCACAACTCTCACTTGCCAGTTAAGCTATTTCTAATATTTCTTATGTCAATTAGCTAGACCTAAGGGGCTGAATAAAATCAGTTTTTCTCAGTAAGCTTCTGTCTTTAGTTCAGCTGCTCAGAAATGTCAAAGTTGAGGCCCATGAGATTTTTTTTTGCTTTTCTTTGCATTGCAAGATTTTCACACCAGAAGGGCAAGGATATTTGTTTTGTTATTGCTGCATCTTAGTGGCTTGGAAGAGTTCCTGGCACATAGCAAATATGCATGATCTGAATATTTGCTGAGTGGCTTTTTGTGACTCCAGCTATTCCTTAAGAGCTACAGGCAAAAGAAAAAAGGACAAGCTACAAAATAAGAGATAGCCTCTACGTCAAGAAAATGAAACATTCCTGGGAAATCCATAGCCAATGAATTAAAATGCATAGCACAATCCATTTGAGCTGTATTGGCCAGAGTTCAGCGCTACTCATAAGACAGACTAAGACATAAAGTTTTCAGCTTGGCACACTACTGCCTCCCACACAAAAATATTAGTGATTTTTTTTGTAAGTAAGAAAGAAGGGAAAGTGGATATTGAGCAAGAATAAAGAAAATTTTTGCTGGACCTTGGACATACATGTAGACTTTCCATGAAAGACTCTGAGTCTGGAAGGTGTGAGACACTGGAAGGTAGGTAGAGAGCAAGTGGTTGGGCCCCACAACAAGGAACCAGAGCACCTGCTTCTCAGAAAACTGATCAGAATCAGCAGAGAAACAGCCCAATAATGGACTTGTGACTGCTTTCTGTATATGACTCAAATGTCTTATTGCAGCCCAAACTAATGAACTTGATGGATCACATAGTTCTTAAAAACCAAAAATGGACTTAGAGGTTTAACAATTGCCCTGAGTTGAGCATCACTGTTGGTTAGTACTGAACGGACAAGATAATGAATTGTTTAAATCAGACAATCTTCTTTCCATATGAACTTTGTGGCTTTTGCCCTTGTATATCTTGCTCTCGTCTTGGGTTGGTGAGACTCTCTTTACAGGGTTCCTGTATCTCATGCATATCCAAGACTGGCTGCATGATTTACAGAGACCAGGAAAAATGAAAAGATGGAGTCTCTTGTTTAAAAATTAAGAATTTCGAGATGGTGGCTGTGGAAATTCAAACCAACTATTGGCCCTCTGAGCATGGGGTCTCCATGTGG
Source organism: Anoura caudifer (assembly GCA_004027475.1). Taxonomy (NCBI): domain Eukaryota; kingdom Metazoa; phylum Chordata; class Mammalia; order Chiroptera; family Phyllostomidae; genus Anoura; species Anoura caudifer. The sequence continues at coordinate 134,026 of PVKU01004603.1, read as the reverse complement.
TTACATAGATCACATGCCTATGAAGCTGGCTTAGTGTATACCTTTGTATAATGAAACACTCAAGATTTGGGCTGTCTCTGAGTTATTTTTTGAGTTAACTTGAAGAAACCATCACTCAGGACTGGATCTTTGTGTGTCAAATCAGATTTTCCCACTTTCCATGGCAGTGAGCTCAGACTAACACATACTCATGATGAATCAGAAATTGTTATATTTATTTTGTCAGAAGCAATTAGGAGTGGTTGCCTCAAAGGAATTATTCTGGCTAAACATGGGGAATTGAAACATGATTTTATATATGTTTCTTTTCATGACTCCACTACAATGTTGGCAAAAGAAAAGAGAAGGTACGAATGCACAAGGACAAAGAGAACATGAAAGGAGAACAGAGCAGTTAAGAGATTAAGAAAGTTAATTCTTATGCCCCTTCAAAGGAGCAGGGAGAAGCTAACAAGACATAAATTGAGTCTGACTGCAGAAGTCCCTAAAGACCCAGGAGCTGGAGACACAGGTATCTCTAGGGGCAGGGATGGGCTGGGGCTAAAAATAGGGAGGCACTGCAAGTCCAGATGAAGAGCAGTTGTACCCCAGATTTCTTACCTTGCCCCAGTAAAAGATTGAGGGCAACTTTTCTCTCTGGAGAAGTTGAACTACAGAGCTTTCAGGTTTAGTGATACCTTGTACAGCTGAGGACAGAAATCAGGTACCAGAATGAAAATGAGAATTAATGAAAATTTACAAAAGCGTTCCCTAGCCTGCTTACCCCTCTTTGGCTCCCAGAATGCTCGTGGCCAGGTTCAGAGTTACCAAGCAGCAATTCAGAGAAGTCCTCTTTTGGGAGATCACCAACTAGGAGAAGAGGGCTACCCTTATCCCCTACCCCTAAATCCACCCCTAAAGGCCAATGCCCCTTGAAGCTTCCCTTTGTGGATACTTATGAGCAGATACTTAAGAAGTCCTTCCCCGGGCATGCCAAGCTGGGGGCCTCACCTTAAATATGAGCAGCCATGCTTTTTCAGGAAAGACAGTAGAATGAAAGACAAGATCAAAGTCAACAAATCAAAAAGGAACTTGGAGGAAAAAGAATAGAGGTTAGATGTCAACTTCAAAATACTCTAATATCATCTGAGAGATGAGAGAGGCGTATGAAATAGCTACTCCTCATCACTTTCTATTTCCAGACCTTGTTTAAATCATTTTTTTGGTGACATCATTACTCCCTGATATTACATAATATATCTATTAACTGTTTACTCTTCGTTACTCCCAGTTGAATGTAGTAAGCCCTGTGAGAGCAGGGACTCTGTCTTCTTCTAGTCTTCTTGTCATAGCTAGCACAATGTAGGTGCTCAAATTATATTCATAAACAAGAACAGGATACTATAAAAGAGGAATAGCAAAGATCAGAAAAGACATTGTAATATTAATAGTGTGATAAGAAAATTTAAAAATTTAATAGAAGATATGAAAAATAAAATTGAGAAAATGTCCTCAAAACACAAAATGAAACAATGAAAAGGAATAAAGTGTACAGTAGCATTATATCTAAAAACAATGTACATACCTTAATTTAAAAAACTTTATTTCTAAAAATGCTTAAAAAGAAAATGTATTTAAAAAAAGAAAATGTTAAAGAAAACAGAAGATAAGTAGATCAGGCAAAGAGTTTTAATATCTAACTAATAGAAATTACTTGAGGCATTTGTGTGGAGATGGATTTTAGTTCTGTCTGGAAATAGCATGGGGGTAGTCTGAGTATGGGCCAATTATAGGTACATAAAAAACTAATCAAGTAAAAAATGAAGGCAATTATTAACTCAGGAAAAACATGAAAGTTATGCAATAAAGGGTATATGATATATCATACGAAATGACTCAGCTGTGAATTCTGTTTTTATAGTCCATAATGTAAGCACTTAATATCAGTTTAAAGCAATCTTGATATGATTTACTGAGAGAGTGACATAGAAGCGATAAAGGGTTATGGGTGCGGTGTGTGGATTAAAAGAACTAAATCTTTATTTTACATCTTATGACATCAAAAATGAAAATCTTGAAATAAAAAACAGAAGGAAAAACTGTAAACATGTGATCTGGAACAATGACATTAGACACCATAAAAAACAAATGAGGGAGTTGAAAATTATTGCTTTGGGGCGTGGAGCCTGGGCATAGGGAGGAGTGGAACAGGGAAGCTTTTTCTTGTCCTCAGTCTCATGGTACTCTTTGACTCTTCAAACTACATAATGAAGTCCTTTGATAGTAAAAAAAAATCATTAAATAACAAGCAGTATGCTATTGAGGTGATGGTCTTTTGCACCACGTCATCTGTAATTGATTGGATCCATGGTGTGGTGTTAACAATGAGGGCTTGGAGACAGCTCATCACTGGGATTTAGTCATGTGAATGAGGTGTCTTCTTTGAAGTCATCACGAGCTTATCATGTTCTTTTATGCCCAGTGGGAATAGGAGGTCTGGGAACCAAAGAACGGAACTGGGTGTGGAGTCTCCACTTATTTAAGGTTAAACAAACATGCAAATAGCACACAAACATTTGGTTCTTTCTCCTTCTTTTGACCCTACTTCCACTCCAGCACTCACCCTGAATAGTTGTCCATACTTACTGTCTTTAATTCTTCTCTCATTCTTTCTTGAACCTATTCCAGGAAGATTTGACTCCCACCACTCTGCTAAAAGCAGCTTTTTTTTTTTTCCTTTCAGGATCTTTAATGACCTCTGTGTCACTAACTGATGAATTCAGTTTGGATCTTAATGAATTGGTGGAGTTGGACACTTAGCACCCACATCGCAGGCTCTCCTGGTTTTCTCTCTGCCATGGGCCGCTCCTTCTCCGTCTCTTTTGTGGACTCCTCCTCATTTCTCAGCCTCATCATTCAGAAGTGCCCAGGGCATAGTTCTTGGATGACTTCTCTTTCTAACCTATGCTCACTCCCTAGGTGTGCTCAGGAAGTCTCACTGCGTTAACTAGGCTTTATAAGCTGAAGACTTCCAGATTCTGTATCTCCAGCCCAGAGCTTTCCTCTGAACTTCAGACTTCCTGATCCAGTTCCCTTTTTAATCTCTCTATGTGGATAGGTCTAAAAGGACATTGTTATTAGGTTGGAAACCAAACTCTGGTCTTTCCCTCAGCAAGCCTGCTCTTCCCACGGCTTTGATCACATTAGTGGCTACCTTGTCTTCTTAGTGGATCAGGTCAAACCTTGGTATTATTCTTTTTCCTTCTCTTTCTCTTGAACTTAACATCCCATCAAGCCAAAACTTCCTGTTGTCTGTACTTTTCAAATGTATCCAGCACCTACCCACTTCTCATCTTCTCTATGGCCACTTCGCTGGCCCAAGCCACTGTGATTGTCCATCTGGGTAACTGTTCTGCCTTTGCCTCTTTGCAGTCTGTTTTTAAAAACTTCAATAGCTAGAAAGATCCTTTAAAAACTCCAGTCTGTGTCTCACTGGGGTTTTATATATACTTCACACCTCTTCACTGGCTTCCCATATGACTCTCCTTTGAGGAATGCCATTTTTCCTTATATTTTTAAGCAATTTTCTTTATAAAATCTTGAACTGACCTGCTTAAATCCATAAGGTACCATGACTTATCTTCTTGGTGTGGTGTGTCATTACTCGATATAAATGATATTGGTTGCTTTTTTTGGGCTTCAAGTTCTATCTTATTAAATTATTATTGCCCCACATGCCTCCCGTTTAAACATTTTTTCCTTCTGTTCCTGTCAGTGCAGCTTCAGGTATGCTGCAATAAAATATAGGTTTCAAATACCTGTCTTAACACAACATAGTTTTATTTCTCACCCATGTTAGGTATCCAGAGCCAGTTGGCAAGAGGGACTCAGGCTAAGTGAGAAGCTGGTAGGTCACATAGGGGCTTTCCACTGCTTCAGCCTGAAAGTGACAGACATGTCTTTCTCTTACATTTTATTGGCCAGAACAGTCTTACATGTGCTCAGGAAGAAGGAAGATAAATGGGATTTGGTGAATAAAAAACATGGCCTTTGCATCAATCACTTTTTAGGATGCATGTGTCTGAGTGTCAAAGGGTGTTTATGCACCATTATAAAATTATACCTATATTTTGGTTACAACATATGCTTTATTATTGAAAAAGTCTTCTTATCTAATTCCTGAAGTCAGCTCTCTTCTTGTCTCCTGCTTCTGACTTAGGTAGGGAGGGTGTGTGAGGTCTCTATATTTGCCCCGAGGCCTCTCTCCTGCAGAGCTCAGCAACTCTTCCAATTCTTGCAGCCTTTACAACAGCCTTGAGACCTAATTATCCTCATTGTAGAGACTGGGAACTGTAGACCAGAGAGGTATGTGCCTTATCTGAGGTGACACAGCAAGAAAGTGGCTCAACCAGGATGCCAGTGTGAAGGTCCTGATTCCTGGCTTGATTTGAGAACTTAGTCTGAATTTCTGGGGTGTAGGGAGTCAGAGATGGAGGCTCATTTTCCCACCTAGCCCCATAGCTCTTTGCTGCCCTCTCTTGGCTTCCTCACTTGTGACTGAGTGAGAAGGTTCTGGCAGTTTCTAGGTTACATCTGTGTTCTCTCTTCTTGATTTTTGATACCCCTTTGTCCTCTGATTCCCAGGAACTGAGTTTACAGTAGGGCCTAGCAAATGCTCTTATTGACTGATGTTTAATAGTAGTGACTCTGATGGGGGTGTTGGAGGACTTTAATGAGTGTCCACTATATGCCATCTAAGGGCTATCTTATGACTTAGACTGTGGGAGAGGTATGCTCTCTTTTCCACCGGACTTACACCTGTGAGGATATGAGTCTGGAGCCGCTGACCAAGTGGAGAGTGCTTGCTGAGAGTGAAGCTAAAATAGAGGGCAGCACAGAAGGATGGAGAAAGTTGATGTTGTTTACATCCCTAGGACTCTCCAGTTATATAAGCCCACAGGCTCTTGATTAAGTGAGCTCTAGTTGGCTTTTTTGTTATTTGCAACCAACAATTCCTGGTAGACAAGGTTTCACTTTATTGGTAAAGAATATGAGGACCAGAGAGGGGGAAGTGATGTCCTATGGCACGTGTATAGAAGTGGCACAAATAACTTAGCCACTCATCGCTAATGAAACTTGGAGTTGGAAATCAGCTATATCCTGAGTACATGTGAATTGCACAGCCCTGTAATCTATGCAGTTTATTTTTGAATCCCTTCGTAATTGGTTTCAAGGGTTGTTCTTGGTTGTCATATTTTCCTTTCCTCGTGTTTCTAGAAATATCTGAAATTCAGCTCACATATTTTTTACTGTACAATTGAACTAATACATTTTATTTGACAGATAGTAATATAATACATATGTAGACATGCACACATCATTTAGTCAGTGATGCTTTACTCATGTGTGAACTCCCGTGGGTGGACTTCCTCGTCACACAGGCTTCACTGTTCCCCTGCTGTAAAGGGATGTGTCTGAACGCTCCTACGCTAATCCTCCCCATGGCCAATGTTGGGCACACATTTATTTGGTCTGATTCTCTCTTTAGTTCACTCAAGTTACACTGAATCTTGGAGGCTGAGAGAATATATCCTCTGCTGACTTGCTACCTCTCTGCAGCCACAATATAAATTCATTCTTACAAGTGCTTGCACTGGGGTCTACTACAGCAACCCCTATGTGAGCACCTTTAATCTATCCCATGTTATTAAATGCTCACTATGACCTAGGCGGAAAGCTATGAACAACACAGATAAATTCCAACCCTTACAGAATGTACAAGTACATTCCAGAGGGCCTAGGAATGTGTTGTCTTCCAGGTAGCTTCTTTGGATTTACAAAGCCTGTTGATTTGTATCAATAATTCCTTGTTTATTGTGTACAGGGCAAAGGTTACCGAAAGTGAGAAAAACTTCATTTTATTGGTGATAATCATCTTTTTCTGTTTTTAATCCTTTAACAGCTGGAGAGTCATATCCTGTTCCCTTTTGTTTCTCTTTTCCTGTTGATTCTCAAAAGAACCTCTATATCCACTGGACCCTCTGGCCCTTGGAATGTATTCTAATACCAGGTGCATCCTAATAGATTTAAGACATGCTAGACAGTGTTCTAAGTGCCCTACACAAACCGCTCATTTAATCCTCCCACAGCCTTGTGGATTCTGTAATTGTGCATCATAGGAATAGATTTTTCTAAAATGAATTAACTTCAAATCTTTATTTAAAAAAAAATTTTTTTTCTCAGAGAGAGTGGGAGAAAGGGGTGGAGAGAGAGAGAGAGAGAGAGGAAGAAACATTGATTTGTTCCATATATTTATGTATTCATTGGTTGGTTCTTGTATGTGCCTGGAACAGGGATCAAACCTGCAAACTTGGAATATCAGGACAACGCTTTAACCAAAAGAGCTAATTAGCAAGCACGAAATCTTTATTTCTATTCCTCTCAATTCAGCTTTATTATTGTTTGAATTCTGACTATTCAGAATATGTTCAGTTAATATTTAGTCTTGACTGCCTCTTATATGCCTGGTGCTTCAGTAATGTGCAACAGATGGAGATAAAATTCAGCCTGGCTAAGATGGCATTCAGTGCCACAGCTGACCTGGTCTGGCCACTTTGGGCATCAGAATTTTGACCACAATTGAGATATACATAGTCCAACTCTTGAACTTTAAAGAATACTTGCTGACAGTCAGATCAAAGGGAGTTCATGCTTAAAGAATCCCTGCTGCTCCACAAACATAACAGTACTACATAAAACAAAAAGAGGAAACAGTAGAAGGCATAGTCAGGCTTAAATACAAGACAAGCATTTTTGAAGATCCAAGCTGGCACAGAAACACAAACAGGGATCAGGCTGAAGGGGTGGGTGGGCTTGCTGAGTTTGGATGGAGTGGCAGTCAGTGGTGATAAAGAAATTGAAAGTATTCTCTGGGAGATGGGGAGCAGAGGCAGGCTCACGGACTGAAGCCCAGGGTAAGGGTGTTATTCATTTCTTATCCCCCACCTTCATGAGAGGAGGCTGGAAATAATGCTGTTGCCAAATGCTGAAGGAGCAGCAGCTCATCTCCAGCTCCAGGCCAGGAGATAAGAATCAGACATCACCTTGTGACTAAGAGCTAACTCAGGCTTCCCCTGGACCCAGCCTGGATCTGCCACAGCCCAGTGAGGTTCTGCAGGATGATCTATTTTTGTCCTTATTAGACCTGGATTTGAACTGGGGACCTACAAACCTGCTCAACAGGATAGTTGAATACAGAGGCAAAGCAGAGAAGAGGAGAGAAAATAGAAAAAAAACAAGCTCATATTCCAAATGAGACTGTGAACAAAATAAAAAACTGATGAATAAAAGCTAATACTAAGAAAAACAGTCAACAAACCAACAACAGAACATGGCTTCATTTCAGATGAAACTGATATTACAAGGCTTTAATGCAAATATACGGGTACTGATTATTTCATACAAGAGAATGAAATAAAAACTTCCATTAAAATAATAAAAATTATGGAAAAAACTGCTGCAAAACAAGAATGAGAAGATAGAAAAAAGGACCAATTGGAATGTTTGAACATCAAAATATATAGTCATTGAAATAAAAAAACTGAGGCTTTGAGTTATGATGGCTATTTGGCCACATTTACCTATAATTCACTACCTTTCTAAAGCACAGTAAAGAGATGAAAGGAAGAAAGAAAAAGAAAGAAAGAAGATTCTTCTATGTAGAATAGAATTAGTCTAAGAGGGAAGTCCCAAAGATATAGACATTGGGGGTTCCCCAAGAAATGGCCTACTTAGATCACCACAGAGGAAAGCTCCTAACTGACAAGTCATACCCAGAATGCCTGCTCAGAATGTCCAAGCTACTTTTAAATCCCTTTCATTCTTAATCCTGAGGAGAAAAATCTAAGATTACCAGAAGTATCAGGAAAACCTGTAATGTAAAACATAGAAAACGCAATGAACAGACAGGAAAGGGCAACTTGAAGGAAGCAGAGACTATATAGGGGATAAAAAATATTGTATCTATGAAACAGAATTGTAAAAAATTTAGAGAAATTTAAAAAAGATTTTATTTATTTATTTTTAGAGAGGGAAAGGTAGGGAAACATCAATTTGTGGTTGCCTCTTGAGCGCCCCCTACTGGGAACTTGACCTGCAACCCAGGCATGTGCCCTGACTGGGAATAGAACCAGGACACTTTGGTTCATAAGCCAGTGCCCAATCCACTGAGCCACACCAACCAGGGCTAGAAAAATATTTTTAAACGAATGTTGGAAATTAAAAACATGATGGCAGAAATGAAAAAACTCAGTGCAAGCCTGTGAAGATGAAGTTAGGGAATTTGCCTAGAAATTAGAACAAAAATACATAGAAATTAAAAATAAGAGGAAAAAAAATTGGAGGACCAGTTTAGGAAATTTAACATAAATAACATGCTCTACTTCATAGCATACACAAAGATCAAGTTCAGTTACGTTAAAAACCTAAGTGTAAGAGCAAAACCTAAACATTTTTGTAATACAATTTACTCAATGTACAAAGCACAACCATACAGAGAAATATGGGTGCATTTAACTACAGAAAACTTAAAGATGCTACACAAAATGAAGTTAAAGCACTGCGAAAATATCTACTGTTAATTTAACAATGTACGTGTGTGTAGGAAACACACAGAATTTCTACAATTTATTAAAAACAACTATTCAAACTCTGGTTGGTGTGGCTCAGTGGACTGAGTGCTGGTCTTCGAACCAAAGTGTTGCTGGTTTGATTCCCAGTGAGGGCACATGCCTAGGTTGCTGGCCAGGTCCCCAGTAGAGGGAGCATGAGTGCAACCACATATTGATGTTTCTCTCTCTCTCTTTCCATCCCGCTTCCCCTCTGTCTAAAAATAAATAAATAAACTCTTAAAAAAAAAAAAACCAAAACCCAAACTATTTGATAGGAAAATGAAGGAATGCAGTGGAGGGAAGGAAATCTGTGTGTTCCATATGCATTTGGCAGGAGGCCTAACCCTCAGATGGTCAAATCAGTAAAGGGAAGCATTACCTAGTGCTGGCTTTGCACGAGAACTATGGTAACTCTCAAACACTGCTCATGGGAGTGTAGTGGGCATGCTCCTTTAGAGAGTAATTTGGCATTATTTAGTGATATGGGTGATGCTTATTTAGGTATACGCCCTACAGCAGCTGCTCTCAAACTTCAGCTTGTCTCAGAATCACCATGAGGACTTGTTAAAGCATACATTTCTGGGCCCCACTTCTAGAGTTTCTAATTCAGTAGGTCTGGGGAAGGAGCTGAGGATTTGCATTCTGACATGTTCCAGGTGCTAGTGGGGACCACTCCCCAGACAGTTTTTCATAGATATGAAGAACAAGATATGAACGAGAATGTTCATTGTTAGGAATTGGAAAAGAATTAGAAACAACTTAAATGCCCATCAACAAGAGAAGAAATAAGTACGATTTTTAAAATACAACAGAATGTACACAGAAATTAAAATGAATGAACTAGAGATGCAAGCATAACATAAAAATATATTATAAACAATGTTCTATAAAAGCAAATTACAAAGTGATAGATGAAGTTTGATACCATCTACATACATTTTCAAGACATGCAAAACAAAATAATGTTTATGTATAACAAATGGTATAAACCATGAATGAGCAGGACAACACAGAATTTAATTCCGAAAGGGGAGTGGGTGTAATGGGATTGCAAACAGAGGGCCTCAAGTGTATCTGCATTGTTTTTGTCTCTCTATCGATTCATTGGTTGATCTATCATCTGTTCATCTGTCTGTATGTCTATCTTCACAAAAAAGAATCGTAAGTACATTTTGCTGTCTTAGTTCATTTAGGTTGCTATAACCAAATATCACTGACAGTGTAGCTTATAAAGAACAGATTTTTTTTTTTATTAAAAAAAAATTTCATTGATTATGCTATTACAGATGTCCCAATTTTTCTCCCTTTGCCCTCCTCTGCCTGGCACCCCTTTTCCCTCCAGCAATGCCCCCCCTTAGTTAATGTTCATGAGCCATACATATAAGTTCTTTGACTTCTCCATCCTATTCTATTCTTGACATCCCCTTGTCTATTTTGTACCTACCATTTATGCTTCTTATTCCCTGTACCTTTTCCCACATTCTTCTCTTTCCCCCTCTCAGCTGATAACCTTCCAATTGATCTCCATATCTATGATTTTGTTCCTGTTCTTGTTGTTTGCTTATTTTTTTTAAAGATTCAATTGTTGATAGTTATAAATTTGTTGTCATTTTACTGTTCATAGTTTGATCTTAATTTTCTTAAATAATTCCCTTTAACATTTCATGTAATAATGACTTGGTGATGATGAACTCCTTTAGCTTTACTTTGGGAAGCACTTTATTTGCCCTTCCATTCTAAATGATAGCTTTGCTGGATAGAGTAATCTAGATTGTAGGTCCTTGCTTTTCATCACTTTGAATACTTCTTGATAGTCCTTTCTAGCCTGCAAAATTTCTTTTGAGAAATTAGCTGATAGTCTTATGGGAACTCCTTTGTAGGTAACTCTTTGCTTTTCTCTTGCTGCTTTTAAAATTCTCTCTTTATCTTTTACCTTTGGCATTTTAATTATGGTGTGTCTTGATGTGTTCTTTGGGCCTCTCTGTGCTTCCTGGACTTGTATGTCTATTTCCTTTGCCAGATTAGGGAAGTTTTCTTTCATTATTTTTTCAAATAGGTTTTCAATTTCTTGCTCTTCCCCTTCTCCTTCTGGCACCCCTATGATTCAGATGTTGATACATTTGGAGATGTCCCAGAGGATACTTATACTATCCTTGTTTCTTTGAATTCTTTTTTCTTCTCACTGTTCTGGTTCAATGCTTATTTCTTCCATATGTTCCAAATCATTTATTTGAATCTTGGCTTCCTCCCCTCCACTGATGGTTCTCTGTAGATTTTTCTTTATTTCACTTAGTGTAAACTTCATTTCTTCCTTTATATTGTTGCCATACTCAATGAGTTCTTTGAGCAACCTGATCACCAGTGTTTTGAACTCTGCATCTCATAGGCTGGTTATATCCTTTTCGTTTAATTCTTTTTCTGGGGTTTTATTCTGTTCTTTCATTTGGGCCATATTTCTTTGTCTCCTCCTTTTGGCAGCCTCCCTGTGTTTGTTTCTATGTATTAGGTAGAGCTGCTTTGACTCCCTATCTTAGTAAAGTGGCCTATTGTAGAAAAGGCACCCATCTGGATGAATGTGGCTTTTTAAAACCCTTGATTGTCAGACTTCCATACTGCTTGATTTTCTGACAGTCCTGGGTGTTATTCGTTTTGAGGTCTGATTGTAATTCTTTCTGTGGTTGTGCAAGGAGGCAAAGCATGTCTACCTACACCTCCATCTTGACTGGAAGTCTAAAGAACATAAATGTATTTCTCACAGTTCCAGAAACTGGAAGTGGGAAGTCAGGGAGCCAGCATGGTGAGGGTGTGGTGAGGACCCTCTTCTGGTTGCAGACTACTGAGTTCTTGCTGTGTTCTTACATGGTGGAGAGGGGCAAAGAGAACTCTCTGGAGTCCCTTTTATAGGGGCACTAATCCTATTTATAAGGGCTCTACCCTCTTGACTAATCACCTCCTACCTCCTGACAGCAACACACTGGACATTAGGATTTAGCATATGAATTTGGGGGAGACACAAACATCCAGTCTGTAACAATTGCCAAAGATTTCTATTTGATCAAGCTGGGAAGTGGGTATAAAGTAACCATTGTATTATGTTCCTTCTTGTGTATCAATTTGCATTATTTCATGATAAAAATTTGTTGAAAATAATAGCTGCATTCACACTTTGTTTCTGGGTGTTTTAAGGCTGAAAAACATCATTTGGAGGCGACTGAGCATCTATTGTGGAATGAGAACTATCTATAATTCTGTAACAATAGAAAAAATTCTAAGTACAAGGCATGATTTCAAATCCCTTTCAGAGGAATGGTGAAGGCCCTCAGCATTTCAGTCTACTCCGTGTTCCTCCTCATTTGTCACAGGGTTGGTTCTCTGATCCTCCTCTATGTGTCCTGGTTTCAGGGCTGGGATATTTGATTCCTCGGGCAAGAGAAAAATAAAAGGAATATGATCATTCAAAGCCTCTTTTATTGCCATCACTCACAGAGGAGAATTCCACCTCCAGATCACTCAGTTCTGGACTTCTGTAGTGTGAAACTGGGACAACAGATAGGGTGACAGACTTAAGACACCAGCAAGGCTGGATGGGTTTCTATGACAAAGGCAGAGTCTTCCAGGCTGAAGAGAAAGAACATGTTCTGGAAGGTGAGAGGAGAGGACTGGGTATGAGGGCAGAGGTTTCAGGTCTGCCCCCATTTCCTTGGCCCTCCAGGTTCTTCCTTCCTCTTGAAAGCTCATGACCTGCTGGTGCAGTGGTCTTTGTAGTCACTTTTAATTAACGCAGAACAGGGTGTTTTGCTCTGTGCTTTTGGGGAGTGAGACTCTGTGAAGTGGGGTCAAATTAGGTCAGAGCTGAAAAGCAGTTTTTCCATGGATATAGAGCAGCCTAACATTTCTTTCTTTCTTTCCTTTTTGAAAAATCTTTCAAGTGTTTATTTTTTAATTTTATATTTTAATTAATTAAAAAATTTCAATTACAGTTTACACTCAATATTATTCTGTATTAGTTTCAAATGAACAGCAAAGTGGTAAAAAAGTCATGTACTTTACAGAGTGGTTCTCCTGCTGCTTTAAGTATCCACCTGCTGCATATATTATTGTCTCCATATTATTGACTATGTACCCTATGCTGTAATCTACATCTCTGTGAATATTCTGTAACTACCAATTTGTACTTCTTCTCTCCTTCACCTTTTTCATCCAGCCTCCCAACTCCTTTCCCTCTGACAGCGGTCAGTCTGTTCTCTGTGTGTACAAGTCTATTTCTATTTTATTTGTATGTTTATTCTGTTCATTAGATTCCACAAATAAGTAAAAATACATGGCACTTGTCTTTCTCTGATGTCTTATTTCACTTAGCATAACACCCTCCAGGTTCATCTGTACTGTTGCAAAAAGTAAGATTTCCATTCCCTCCTCCTTCTTTTTTTACGGCTGAGTAGTATTCTATTGTATAAATGTACCACAGCTTTTTTATCCACTCATCCACTGATGGACACCTGGGTTGCTTCCATATCTTGGCTATTGTAAGTAATGTAAAGCAGCCCAAAGTTTTATAGCAAAATCATCTCATGCCCACTGTTAGGTGAGTAAAACCTTCATCTTTGCTGCCTTATTCATCTCTAACTACATCCTTGTCAGGTAGATTATTTTCCCAACTTTAGAGGTGAGAAAAGGAGCTCAGAGGAACTGACATGATCAAGGTAACACATCCATGAAGAGGCTTAGGTGGACTCGAGTCTATGTCTTTGATGGTTTATATTGAGCTACATTGCACTAGGCTCTGTGAGATCCTGTAATATATGACACATAGCCTTGTCATCAAGGAGCTTTATTGTTTGGCTGGGAAGCCATCTCAATCTGCAACATGAAAGCTGGGCCCACATCATATAAAATCAAGGGAAATATCCTATGTGTTTAGAGTATGTTAAATGGCCAGTCTCCTACAGGGACCTTGGGTGCTGATAACTTTGGCTTGGCTGCCTCCTACAATCAGAATAGATACTCACCACCTTGATGTTCCCTTTGCCTTACAGTGAAATGATGTCATATTTCCTTTTGGGGAAAAATATGGCTCAGACTGTAGATAATCCTCAGATACTCTGAGGGAAATTCTTTGCAATGAAGGCACCTGGGCATAGTTACATTCTGGGTAAAAGTGATCCTTAGTCACAGCCTTAGTCACAGCCTCTGTGCGTTACTTCAGGGTTGATTGACCCTGGGCATTTCATACCTGTATGGCACATAACCTGGTCCAGCATGACTATTCAGTAATGTCTGTTGTTATTATTGTAGATTTTCCCTACCTGGGAACAAAGCACAGATAGGTAGGTGGGGACCTGAATAGAAACAGCACTCATTGCATTCTTGATAAATCTGGAATTCTGGGGATTTCTTTTCACCCTATTCTAGAGAAAGTTGGAGCCAGAGACCTTGGCAAAGAGTTCAACTGGCATGGGACCTTCCTTAGTTGGTCCCTCATCTTCCACTGGCACTTGTCTACCTAGTCTACAAACTTGGGACTCCCATGTAGCTTCTGCACATCCTCTGGGGAAGAATTTCCTATGATCTATTATCTTCTTTCCTTTGTGGTCTGAGTGCTTCAAACCACCATTGAGACCTGGTCCCGTGGGCCACCTCTAGGGTGTTAGAGGCACATACACAGGTATGAGTCATTTTATAGACAGTGACAACTCCTGTTTCCTCCCTCTCCAGTTCAGCTGATGGTGCTCTGCCCTGTTCCTTTTGTTCAGAGAAGCCATGATCCTTGAATTTGGGGTCCATGTCCCACAATGAGATCCGGGTTCTAAGAATGTTGGGTTTTTGCATTCCACTCAGAGAAGAGACAAAGAAATAGCAGGGGGCAGGTGAGTGACGGTTCCAGAGACCCCCAGGCACCCTGATATGAGCTATTTAGCATTTGGTTTACACCAGTGTTGGGAACTAACAGGCATATGTATCCGAAGACCATAGCAGAGGCTAGTGTATGGAAAGAATGTTGTCAACCAAAGCTATACCAATGCTAGAGTAAGGATTCCTGACCTCCGTGTCACCCAAACCTTTCTTCACAGTTTTCCCAATTTATTTAATTTGTTTTTCTTCCAGAATCTCTTTTACAGAGTCACTGGGGTCTTAAATATCAATTCACTTTTCAAGTGAGGAAACTGAGGCACACAGAACCTGACTGACTTGCCTAAGCTCACACAGAGTAAGGGCACCAAGGGACGTTTGGGGGTTTAATTCCTCATCGTCTCTGTCTGCCTTCTCCAGCAGCCTCAAATAAATCTTATAAACAAAATCAGTTTGCTTGTTATTCAAGTGAAGCTTCAAGGCCCTTCCCAGAGCCCCCCTGACATTGCTATTCCCCCAGGCTTTCCCGTCATTGAAATTCTGCAGTAATCACATAGATATAGCAATGGAGGTAAGATAATAAGGCCTTCCTAGAGTGTGGCTTTAACATTTCAGAAAGCCTGCTATCCACTCTGTCATTGATTCACATGGTATCCTGGGGACATTATTCAGCAGATATTATTCCTATATGGAGATTAGGAGCCAGAAGCTCAGAAAGTTTGTTTCCTACGTTGGTTCTTTTTTGCTGTAGTGAACTTTTCAGCATGCACGCATGACTGGCAAGATCTGCATTTCCTTTTTATGTTACCATTTCCCATTTGTTCCCTTCATGAAAAGACCATTTGGGAGAACCTTCGAGGAGCAGGTCAGGCCTGCTCTGTATGGGAGCTGCTGGACTAATGAGAAAAGCACTTAGTTAATTTGGTTTAGCAATGCCAGCACCCCAGAGAACTGGTGTGGTGGAAAGATGGTGGTCAGACTGGGCTGTATTCTTGTCTGGACTCTGCCACTTAGCAGCTGGTCGAAGCAAGGCTAGTGAGAGGCTGACGTCCTTTTCTCCCCCTTTAATGGCTCCTGGCAACTGGAGAAATGTAGGGCTTGGTAGAGCAGAGTTTGAAAACAGCTGATATAATACAGTTTTCCAGGAAATTTAAAATGAAATTCAGTAGCTAAGAAAAAGAAGTTATATGTAAAAAAATCAATTCCACTTTTTTTTTCACACCCAAGGCCAGGGAGAGTGGGCTATTCCAGGACAGCAGTGTCATTCTCTCGGGCACCTCCTGTCTTGGAGCTGATCGGCAGAATGATCCCATGGACTTCAGCACCCAAATTAGGTAGCTCTTCCATAAGTATTGATGGGTTTCCTTTCCTTCCCATTTCCTTGAAACAGGTAGCTGGAAGTGGAAAGGAAATAGCGCTCTGGGCCAGCATGATGCTTGGAGCAAATGTTTATTCTTTTATGATGGCATCCCCATATTTGTTCCATATACACTATATTCCAGTGACTCTTTTTGCCACTGGCAACACAGTGATGTGTAAACAGGGGCACTGTCTTCAAGGAGCTTGGGGTGGTGTTTGTGTGTATGTGTGAGATACGAGACACTAACCAATCAATATCTGATTGATGACAAGGCTGACAAAAATACCAAGCTGAGAAAGGGGGTCAGAGAGTGATGGGAGTTGAGTTTTCAGATGGAGTCAGAAAGGACCTCTGTCTAGATGGCCTCATGAAGAGAATTGGAGGAAGTGCAGGAGGAAGCTACACAGAAAGGAAGAGGGAACAATAAGAGAAAGGCCCTGAATTAAGGCCCTTAATGCTGTTTCCTTTGATATTTAGACCAGCCCTGCAAATGTATGGACTGTGCCCTCCATTGGAAGATGACAATACTGAGGCTTAGAGTGATTAAGTGACTTTCTCAAAAAACAGCTAGTACCCAATGGAGCCAGGGTCAAACTCAGGTCCTGTAATTCTAGAGGTGGTGCTGTGGCCTCAGGGGACTGTCTGAGCACCTGAAAGCCAGCTATGCTATTGCTGTCATGTTGTAGTGTGCAGGGAGGTGGCATACAGTGAGTGAGAGCGAAGAGGAAGCTGAGGGTGGACCTGGGCTTCAGCTCCTGGGCATTTTGTGACCCTTCCCATGTGTCTCATGGCACCCATCCTCCATCACCTGCTCACCCTGATTTGGTGGTTATTTTCTGATGTCATTGCCTGGGTCTCAGTAAGTTCATTTTCCAATTCCCGGAGGCCACATGGAAAGGACTGGAAGGGGGAGGAATTCAGCCTCTCACCAGGCTCATCACATATCTGCACAAACAGTTGACTGCAGGAGCCAAGTTTCAATTTCCCTGCAGGGCCGCAAACTGTTTTCCCATATTTGCTAGGGAAAATCGTAGCCCAGAGAGCATCATTTTGAGGGCACCAATTAGGCCAAGTTCTTGTGCAGCCTCTCCCCTTATTCAGTGATTGTCCCTTATGGCCCGCTGCTGTTAACCACTGGTTTCCTTTGTGTCACTTGGTTGATAAGTTCTCTCAGCCCTGGGGAGGAAGCTGATGAGGTTAATAGGCCTGAGAGCCTCACTGTGCCCCTGCAGGTCGCTGGAATCTGTGGTGGATTCTGCCAACAGGGCACCGACACACAGAAAAATTAACCTCACAGGTGGGGCTGGTAACCAGGGCTGCAAGTGTGTCATTCGTGAGATGAAATGACAGGGAGGTGGCACGGTGTGGTTTTGTGTCAGATTCAATAGTGTTTGAATCCTGTCTCTGCCACATCCTAGTTCTTTGACCAGATGCAAACTTCTTTCTCTGAGTTTTGGCTTTTCAATTGCATGAAACCCAGGGATGAAGGCTAGGTTGTAGTATCACAGCATTTTTGTGAGGATTAAATGAGATAATCTAAACCCAGCACAATCTGACCCACGAGAGGGGCTCAATAAAGACTCATCTATCCACCACATGTTATCTGAGTGCTCTGAAGTGAGGCTCAGTTCATCCTGAAACTCTTGCCCAGAAAGCTCTCCTCATTTCACTCACCTCTGCTGGCTTAAAGGATTCCATCAGAAATTCATTCTATTGGTTAGGTGTTGCATTCCACCTAGGTCGTTTTCTTCGCATTTATTTTGGGAGGTGGTGGGACTGGGATTTGAAGGTACCAGGTAATCTAATGCCTGAACATGGACTGAACCACTCTGTCCTCCTCCTTCCCTGAGATCTCACAGTCTCTTATCATGGATTTATCTTCCACACCTCTCTTTCCAGGCTTTCTGGGAATGTCTCACTCTCCTGCTGAACTTGGTTTTGTCAGTCAGAGACTGCCTTCTCCCTCACACTACACATTGTGATTTGATTGGGAAATTAGTTCTATTTAAAAAAAATAAATTTATTGGAGTAAATTTAATAACATTGCATAAATTCAACTTTATGACATTTGTATAATCCATTGTATGCTTACCACCCAAGTCTAGCCTACTTTCATTACCATGTATTTGACCTTCTTTACCCTTTTTGTCCTCCACTATGTCCTTCCCCCTCCGGGAACCACAATTCTGTTGTCTGTATCTATGAATTTGTTTGTTGCTTTTTTGTTTTTCTTGATCTCACCTATCCTGTCTTCCTACTGGGCCAAATTAACTGTTTCCTTGCTCTATTCTCCCAGATACATAGTAACTAACTCATCAATCTCTTTTGGGCACGTGAATAGTTCCCTAATTCCCTTAAAAGACTATGGACTCTTCAAGGACAGGGATCATAACTCATTTGGTTATGTATAGGCCTCATGCCTAGTACAATGCCCAGCTCTCAGGGCTCCTCTGTGAATGCCTGAATGAGGAAGTGATAGGCATGGAGGTCTGGGGAAACCACATCAGTAAATTACAGATCACTCAGTTCAAAATGCTGTTGGCTTCAGAATTTGCTAAGGATTAGATACCTATGGGATTCTCCTTTCCTTTTTATGAATGAGTGTAAATTAATATATATTAGTGAGTGAAGGGCCATCCATTCAATCATTGTGTTCATTTAAACTTTTTGAATGGTTTCCTTGATATAACAATTTAATCCATTTGACAGCTTGAGTTAATCTCCTGAGCCTCTCAAAAAATGGGATTGGGTATTGAGCAGCAGCAGAAGAGGTGATTCAATGACCTCTAGGATCATTTAGTTTAGATATTGGGGGTGGGGTGATGCAATGGTGATACACCTGGCTTCTGGACAGGGTGCAATTGCTCACGTGCCCAACCTGTACCATCCTGCAGAACAAGAGTCAGCCGAGGGTTTGCAGACGGTTTGGCTGCTTGGTGGTGGCTGGGTGATCAGTGTGTTGATCAGGTAGGGTAACTAGAGCTTGACACAGTGAAGCACTATTCTTTTTTACTCATAGTTCAAGATGAGTCTAGGACAAGGATTGAGAAATTATAGCCTGTGGGCCAAATCCAGCTCCAGCCTGTTTTCTTGTTGCCTGTGAGCTAAGTTTTATTATTTTTATAGTCATGGGAAGGGAGGGAAAAAGAGAGGGAGAGAGAAACATTAATGTGAGAGAGAACATCGATTGGTTGCCTCTCATACTTTACCCAATTGGGACTGAACCTGCAATCTAGGCATGTGCCCGACCTGGAGTTGAACTTGTGGCCATTGGCTTTGTGGTATGATGCCCAATCCACTGAGCTACACGGGTTAGGGATTTTACATTTTTAAAGGGTTGCAAAACCCCACAAACCCCCCAAAAAGAATATGTGGCATAGATTATACATGGCCCACAAAACCTAAAATATTTACTATCTGGCAGAACAAGTTGGATGGCTGTACTGTAGAAGGCCATGGTGTTTTCCTCAGACACCCAGGTTCCTTCAGTTTTGCGGATCCCCCATGCACTGGCATCTCAAGGTCTTCGGAATTTAACCTCTGAATGGGGGGAAGAGAAAGTGGGAAGGTACACCTACCTCCTAACCCCCCCAGCTGGCCCACAAGTGAAATATGAAATACATCCCTGCCTGGATGCAAGGGGGTAGGGGGCTCTAGCCCCTGGCCAGGCAGTTTTCTCCCAAGGACTCCACACTGAAGAAAGGAGGTATGAATCTTTATTCTCTGTGTGTGTGTGTTAAATAGTTTACTTTTTTTTACCCTCCCTTCATCTGTTGAGAAATAAAAGCAATTTTTTTCTTAAATAGAATTTATCGGGGTAACATTGATTTGCAAAACCATACACGTTTCAAATGTACAACTCAACAAAACATCCTCTGCACATGGCATCGTACACTCATCGCCCAAAGCAGTCTCTTTGTGGCCCCATTCCACCCCCTCCTTTGCCCTCCTCCACCTAGCCCTCATCTCCCTTCCCCTCAAAAGCAGTTTCTTTCAGTATAACTCAACTGGACTGAAACAAATGCCCTCAGGTTCTGGCATCCTCTCTTTAAGTCACAGATCAGAGAACTGAAACAATTATAAGGCAATACTGTACCTGCTCTGTACCAGGCCCCATCCTGGATGCTGAGGGCCAGAAGCTCTGTACCAGGATGCCTCTCAGCATCACCGTGTGCCTTGGTACAGAGCAGACCCTGTCATATGTTGGCCTGAACTGTGTAAGTTTGGAGGAATGAGGGAAGGAAATGTCTTCCTAGTGAAGACAGGACAATCGACTTGAGTCACAGCTGAAAGGACATATAAGATTTAGGAATAATAGTAGCGATTCATGGGTGAGGCAGCCCAGCCAGTAAATTGCAGAGCCAGGGTTTGATGCCAGGTCTGTTTGACTCTGAATCTCATGCTTTTAATGACTATGAAGAAGAATGAACATTTCAGATACTTTTACTATGAGAATCTTATTGTGTCTATAACTCAGCGTCAAGTCAGGCTTCTACAGCAGTGAGTCTGTGTAAGGAAGGGCATCTCAGAAGAGTGAGCATTCTTCCCCAGCTGCTACACTGTAAGCCAAATTGCTAAGGGGAGAAATGTGCAGGCATTGTGCCCTGAAGCTTCCTGGAACCAAGAGAACCATGAAACATCTGGGGCTGCAATGCAATTAACTTGTCCAGGAAGCCAGTGTTTATAGACTGCTCACTGGGGGGGTGTTGGGGCCTGCAACTCAGCACAGTGGAGACACGTACAGGAATCTGAAGTTGTTGACCTTTTCCATTTCTGACTTTGCATCTCTACATGCTTTTATTGCCAGGAAATCATGGAATGTTGAAGCCAGAGGGAATCTGCTTAATAATTTTTTTTTGAGAAAGAGCATGGGTTTTAGATTCTGACAAACTTGGATTCAAATTTCAGTTTAGGCATTTTGGACTGTAGGCAAAACACTCTTTCCTTTCCTCCATAGGGTCAGAGATGTTGAATAATTTGCCCAAAGTTACAGAATCAGTACATGTAATTGCTTTAGTTATCTAATACTGCTTAACAAGCCACTCCAAAACTTAGTGGCTTACGGTAACAACAATCATTTATTTAGCTCACAAATCTGTAATTTGGGGAGGGCTCAGTGTTAGCTGGGCCAGCTCGACAAGGGGCAGGAGGACCTATTTCTCAGATGGCTCATTTGCTTGGCTGGCACATTGGAGCTATCAGTGGGTGCTCAGCCAGGGCTGAGGGCTGTGAGCAAAGGCCACTCCATCGGGGCCTTTCTGTGGGCTCCCTGGACTCCATCCCACCATGGTGGCTGGGTTCCAAGAAGCAGGAAAAGTGAACTGTTTCTTAGGGCCTGGGTCTGGAAGCCAGCACAGCATCACTGTCATCTTGCTCTGTTGTCAAGCAGTCACAAAGCCCAGATTCCAGTAGAGTGGTTGTAGACCTCACTTTTTCATGGGAAAAGTGTCAACAAATTTTAGGCTTTGTTTTAAATCTACTACAGTAATGGGGACATGTTCTCTCACTGAATTCTAAAATAAGATAGTTAACCTTTTTGGATCTCTTTTTGTGTTATCCATTTTTAAAATTACTTTATTGTTATTCAATTACAGTTGTCTGCATTTTCTCCCACCCCCCCACTCTCCCCCACTGTATTATCTATTTTTAAAAATATGAGATTATTTAGTGATTCACCCATGGTCACTTATTTTAAGTGGATGTTGGAGCTTGCAGTCAAACTCAGTCCTGTGCAGGCTATCTCTTAATAGCTTGACTCACTGTCCATGCCTAGGGGTCATGACCATCAGCACTCCATGCTCCGCTTGCAACAACTCCCAAAACTTCCTGCCTCCCACCTCGTTCTTTCTGAAGGGCAGAAAGTATAGCTCTGTTCCCTTGCTGAGAACTCTTCAAGGCTCTCTATTCTCTATTGTGCTTAGACTGAAGCTTTGTCCCTTCTCTTAACTTGGTTACTATTCTTCATGATGTCCCAGGCTACTCCTTGTGTACAATAATCATAATCTTCCCTTCACACTCTAAATTAAGGGGAGCCACATGTCAATTTTCCCTAATATTCATTGACCCAAACATGATGCTAAATGCTTTAGAGGGACTACCCAGTTTAAATTTTCACACCTTTTTAGTTTTTTTTTTTTTTTGTATTTGAAGTCACATGTGCTTGATTAGCAAGCCAGCCTCCTAACTTCTGTGGTAAACTAGAACTGCTGGAAGTTTCTCAAATATGCAAGTTCTCTCTGGCAACTGAGACTTTACACTTATGTCATCTCTACATCACTATCTTGATCTCAATACTTACACTTATTTTTCAGGTTCCAGTTTAGACAGCCCTTTATCCAGGAAGATTTCTCTGATTCCTCAAAACTGGTCAAGCTTCCTCTTTATTTCCTCCCACAATATCCTGTCTTATTGCTATCTAGAACTTTTCATTTTTCTACTGAGATTGTCTATTTTCTTGTGGTCCTAAAAGACTATAAATTCTTTGAGGGTAGGGATAGTGTCTTAACTTCACTTTCCTCTTCTGAGGTGGAAGATATTTCAGTCCCACATCCTCACAGGTGCTCCTTCAGTTGTCATTATCTACAAGACTATGAGACTTCTGAGCTCTCAATCCCACTATGCAGTCACATACCCCAAACTTGACCTATGTAACAGAGTTTGTCATGCTGGGTTTTGCTGGGGTGCATGAAGCACGCTTTCTCCTCTTTACACTCTTCCTCATCATGTACCTGATTACCTTGGTGGAGAACCTGGCCATCATCCTGGTGGTGAGTTTGGACCATGGGCTACGAAGACCCATGTACTTCTTCTTGAGGCACTTGTCCTGCCTTGAAATTGGGTATACCTCAGTCACGGTGCCCAAGATGCTGGCTGGTTTTATTGGGAGAGATGGGGACAAGAATATCTCCTATGCTGGTTGTCTTTCCCAGCTCTTCATCTTCACCTTCCTTGGAGCAACTGAATGTTTCCTGCTGGCTGCCATGGCCTATGACCGCTATGTGGCCATTTGTATGCCTCTCCGATATGGGGCCTTGGTGTCCTGGGGCACTTGTATCCGCCTGGCTGGTGCTTGTTGGCTGGCAGGCTTCCTCACACCTATTTTGCCCATCTACCTCATGTCCCAGCTGACACTTTGTGGCTCTAATGTCATCGACCACTTCTTCTGTGATGCTTCACCTCTGCTAGCCTTGTCCTGCTCAGATGTCACCCTGAAGGAGACCACTGACTTCCTGGTCTCTCTGGCTGTGCTCCTGACCTCCTCTGCGGTAATTGCTGTGTCCTATGGCAATATTATCTGGACGCTGCTACATATCCGTTCAGCGGCTGAGCGCAGGAAGGCCTTCTCCACTTGTGCAGCTCACCTGACTGTGGTGAGCCTCTTCTATGGCACTCTTTTCTTTATGTATGTTCGGACGAAAGTGGCCTCCTCCATCAACTTCAACAAGGTGGTGTCTGTCTTTTACTCCATTGTCACACCAATGCTCAACCCCCTCATCTACAGTCTTCGAAACAAGGAGGTGAAGGAAGCTCTGAGTAGAGCATTTTCCTTCAAGTCTTGGAAAAGCCAGTGATGGGGCAGGTGAGGTCCAGTTCCCTTTCCCTTTAGAAGGAGGGTGGTGAGGACTATGGTATGGGGCAGTGGCCTGGGTAGTCAGGAGTTATGAACTGTGTATTAGTTAAAGTAAAACGCTAATCTGCTCTAACAGGAGAGGCCTAACTGTAATGCAGCTTTAAGAATAAAGGAGGTTTTTCTGTTTCCTGCTGGAATCAAAGGTGGATGCTCTCAGTTGGTGGGTGGCTCTGCTCAACAGCATATAAGGATCCAAGCTTCTTCCATTTTGTGGGCCCATGGGCCAAATGTAGCTCAACCTTGTTTTTAATGACCTTTGAGCTAAAAATGGTTTTTGTACTTTAAAATGATGAAAACCAATTAAAAGTAGAATTATAGCTT
Organism: Anoura caudifer; assembly: GCA_004027475.1. NCBI lineage: Eukaryota > Metazoa > Chordata > Mammalia > Chiroptera > Phyllostomidae > Anoura > Anoura caudifer. Next base: position 110,217 of record PVKU01004603.1, on the reverse strand, counting down.
ATGATACATAAATATTTTATAAAATTAAAATGTCAGTGTCCATAAATAGTTTTATTAGAACATGGCCACATCATATGAAATGTGTCTGTGTTTGTGCTACAATGATAGAGTTGAGTTGTCATGACAGAGATCATTTGCTAACCTCCAACCTAGGACCTTCTTGTAATTTGCATGGTCAACACTGGATTCCAGTGGGCAGGGAGGATGAAGCATGGAGCTGACATACACTGTGTCTTAAGGTTTCTCCACCAGATGTAGTGATGATCATTTCCACTCACCTCTGTTGGTTAGAAGTTAGCCATAGTTCACATCCAATTGCAAGGGTGGTAAATATCTTCCATAGCTAGGCTGCCAGATACCTATCCAGAACTTATTATTGTGGAAAAATTGAGGAACAAATTTTGGTAGAAAACCAGTAGTTTGCACCACAAAGTCCCCAGAATCACAGCTAATTTTCCATGTGATCCATGCACTTTTCTGCTTTGTAGCTACATTCTCTTATTTGAACTACAGAACAGTCCTTCCTTTATACCACATACTCTTGGAAAATTGATTTAAGGGGATCTCTATGGCAATGTCAGCTCCTTTGAAATAAGGTTTAAAAAAAAAGACCATTACGATTCAAGTAGTTCCCTGTGTGTAGGTACTTTCCTTTCTGAAGACATTCACAATCATCGTTTTAGGAAACTGTGGTATGCAAGAGAGGAAAGTGCTGAGCTTGGAACTGGGTGGGGGGGCAGAACAGATTTTCTGTGATAGTGTTTCTAAACTGGCCAATAATGAACAGATTTCATGATGGTGCATCACAGCCTCTGTACCCTGCACCCCAACCCAGCATCTTAGCAATTGCAATTTTAATAGTTAATTGCAATCACAAGTTATGAAAACAATTTTATTATTGAATATTATGTCAGTAATGTGCTTTGTATTCTTTTGGGTGATGACAAGATGCGGTGCAAAGATCAAATATAAGAATTCATCTGAATGATATTAAAGAAGTAGATACTTTGAGGCAATTGACCCGAGTAGATTTGAACACAGAATAAATTTGACTTGTAGGTTTCCGACTGATGGAAAGAAAGTAAAACATACTGTATGCATTAGTCAGAGTTCTCCAGAGAAACAAAACCAATAGGGTCCCTTTCTCTCTCTCTCTTTTTCTCTCTCTCTCCCCCCTCTCTCCAGATTGATGTGTATGTATACACATAGATATATCCACATATGCATAATATATACACATATACATATGTATAATAGGAGATTTATTATAGGAATTGGTTCACACAGTAATGGAGACTGAGAAGTCCCATGATTTGTCATCTGCAACTTGGAGAACCAAGAAAACCAGGAGTATAATAATTCAGTCTGAAACCAAAGCACTAGTGTCTGAGGGAAGGAGAAGATGGCTGTACCACCTCTAGTAAAGGACAAATTCACCTTTTTTCAGCATTTTGGTTCAACTCAGGCCGTCAGTGGATTGGATAATGTCCCCCTGTGTGGATGAGCACCATGATCTTGACTCACTTAACTCAAATGTTAACCCCTTCAGAACCCCCCTCATAGACACACCCAGGAATAATGTTTTACCACCTGTCTGGGTGTCCCTGAGCTCAGTCAAGTTGACATAAAATTTACTGTCACACTAGATTACATCATTCTCATATAAGGTAGTAGAAAGAATTCAAATTCAAACATAGGAAGCATTTTTTTCTGGATTTTGGGAACTACTCTAAGAACCATTCTGTGGAAGTACCAGTAAAGTTTACAAATTTTAGCTTCGTGAAAAAGAGACCTATATTTTGAGATAAATTACATAAAATGGTAAACACTCTGAGGCATACTCTTAGAAAGGATTCTTTACATGTGAAAGTGGCTGTTGCTTTACATGTGAAAAGGACTTGCTTTAATAAAATATGATATAAAGAATTAAACTGAAAAAGAAAGGTTTTTGTGTGATTATTTGCATTATAAAATTACCAATCCCTTAAAAATACAGACATAACTACTGGAACCTGAGGTACTGGAAATGTGTAGGTATTGGCAGCTAAAGTTTTTAAAAAATTATATTTCACCTTCCACATCACTTTGTATTGGTCTCGGATATACAGCATTGTGGCCAGACAATCACATGCTTCACAAAGTGTCCACCCTGATATTTCCAGCACTCACCTGGCACCATTCATAGTCATCGCAATATTACCAACTATATTACCTATGGACTGATAAAGTTTTAAAAGCCACTGCTAATGAAGATAAATTATGAAATCACATCAGGGAAAAATGTATATTTTTGTAGATAGGAATTTCTGAGGATATGATTCCTTCTTTGGGAAATATTTATTCATATATTGAAACAGAGTCATAGGAAGTGTTAGCTTAATAGAGACACTACTTCATTGGTACCCAGAGAATGTCACAAAGAGTGATTCCTGAGAGAAACAAGGCTAATTAAGATAGAACTCTGAAAGGAGTGCTGCTTATCTTGCTTTACCCATTCTGGGTATCAGGATATTGACTTCATTGTTAGGAATTACCTGGTTACTATCTTGGAGAAGGTCCTTTGACTTGGGACTTGGCAAGAATGCCTGGAGGTACACTCTGAAATCAGAACTCTACAATTTGCTGTTTGCCATTATGTAACATCGTCAAAGACTTTGATGTAGGTCTTCATCACTGTGGCCCATCTGGAGCTCCCTCTGTGGTGCCATATTCTTTTTATCTCTTGCACCTGCACTTGGCTTCCCATTTCTTTTGTCAGGGTTCGTAGTTTTTGGTTAGTCACTTGCCTTTCAATTTTCACATGCCAACTGCTTAGCAGTTGATCTCTAAGGCACATTTGTAGAAATTCTGGCTTTGATTATGGATGCCATAGCTCTCTTTTTCTCTAAAATGAATCTTTAAAAAAAATTAACATCCTTGTTTTTTGGCTTCATCATCATTGGACTAAATAACATTACTGGCCAGCCATGGCAAGGTAGGAGCATTTCAGTTTTTCAGATTGATAGTTTTATTTTTTATTATTTTTAATTTTTAAAATTAATTTACTGTTGACACTATTACCGATGTTCCCATCTGCCCCCCTCTTTGCCTACCACCACCCATCCCCCACCCCCTTCCCTCTGGCCATCACCAGACTGTTGTCTGTGTCTATGAGTTCTGCATGTACGTTCTTTGGCTAATCCCTTCACCTTCTTTCATCCAGCCTCCCCCTTCCCTCTGACAGCCGTCAGTCTGTATCATACTGTATGATTTCACTTACATGTGTAATCTAATGAACAAAATAAAATGATGAACAAAATGGAAACAGAAGCATGGACACATGGTAGGAATATTTTAAACTCCCTTTGGCAGGAACTTAAGGTGGATCTCAATACTCAAAATGTGGGTGCCTTGACGTCTTGAGAGAGTTTGTATAACACCGTTCAGCTCTGTCCCTTCTCAGAGAGTAGTCCAGGAACACTATCACTTCACTAATTGGTGTTCAGTATTTGTGGGCATCACCAACATCCTCACACTCTCTTGTTAGTGGAAAGACTTCATTCAGAGCTGACTTTGCTCTAGTGGTTGCTCAGCTGGGTCTGTGACCATCACCCATACTCATCTGACCGAAGACAAGAAGCTAACCAGAGCAGGTTAAGGTTATTTACTTCTTATAAAAAACTTTTACAGTAGACATATTTAGTTTACTCCAATCAATCAGGTTGGGGTGGGAATGTTAGATCATAAGCTTTTTGCTTGTAAGGACTACATGTTAGCCTGTCTGAAGTTCCCATCCCAGGACCTAGCTTGGAGCAAAGTTTTCATAAAAGTTTTAGTGATCCAGAAATAAATCAAGAGATGCAAGTTCACTATGTATAATTTTATTGAATTATTTTAAAGTACTTGTTTAACTCTTTTGTTCCAGGTACTATTCTAAAAGCTTTATAATGCTTTATAAATATTAATTCATTTATTCCTCACTGATAACGCCACAAAGTTGGCGCTATTATTCTCTTAGCGAGGAAACTAAGGCACAGACAAATTAAGTAGCTTTCTCTAAGTCACAGAGTTAGTAAAAGAGCTAGGGCTTGAAACTTATTCCTGTGACTCTTAATATCTGCACAGTGATGCCTTGGGAACAGTGGTCCTCGTTCTTGGCAGCAGTTTCTTTATTTATAAAAGGATGGTTTTAAATACCTACCTTCTGAGTGTTTAATATGTGCTGAGCACATTCACACATTTTCTCATTTCATTATCACAATAACCTGGCATTGGAAGGCTTCGTCTCATTTTACATTGGGGGAAACTGAGGTTTGGAGAGGTTAAATAACATGCCCAAGTTCATACTACAACATGGAAGAGCCTGGAGGATTTCCACCAGTTCTGCTTCACTCCCTCAACCACTCTACCTCACTGCTTCCTCTTGGAGAACTTTCCCAAAGCTAACTTTGTGCAAGTTAATTTATTCAATCATCAAACAACTATTTGGTCTTAGACTCTGCACCAGGCACTGGTGGCTGCTGAGGGACCGCAGGATAAATTAGACCAGAAGCTTCCATCAAGGGCAATATTATTTGCAAACCTGTCTCATCTCCCTCTAAAAAAATGAAATACAAAATAGATGCAGCTAAGTGACTAGGAAGGATCCAGACCAGTGAGATGGGGCTCAGAGGAAGGAGTGTTTTCCTGGTGGCAGCTTAAGGAAAGCATTCTTGGGAAGGTGGCACTTGCTGCGGTCCACTTTGGATACTCTCACTTGAGGCGATGCCTGCTAAGCATTTGTTGTTTTGTGTCCTTTTCAGGACAGAGAAGGATGATGTGGCATTTGGGAAAGAAGAGGCAGGACATGAGGCCTGCTCCTGTGGCCAAGAGGGCAAAGACCTCCACGGCCGCTGTGTCTTTGCCTCGGGCACACATGTGGGCAGGGATCAGGGACACCTAGACCCAGAAGCAGACTGACATTCTAAGAGTGATATGCTTTGTGTCACTGAAGGTGTCAGGCAGCCAGCAGACAGGGAAGGCCACCAGCAAGCAGACCAGACTAAGCAAACCCAGTTAACCCAGCATAGCATAGAACAGCTCCAAGGGGCCCTCATCATACTTTACAGTGGCCATGGGCCCAGGCTCTGTAGCGATCACAGGTTGTGTGGACTATCTGGTCACCCAGACCTTACACAAGGTTGCTTGGACCAGGAACAGACGATGGAGAGGGTTCTAGGGAGAACTGGCCCCACATACTTCCTAACCTGGGCATGTGGCGCGGTGGCATGGAAGGCTGCCACCACCACGATAGTCTTAGCCAACACAGTGGGCATGCAGGTTATGAAGGTGACCCCAAAAGCTGCCTGGTGCACAGCACAGGTGAGAGGCCTGAGGTGGCCAATGATTATGAAGGGGCAGAGGAAACAGAGGGCCAAGGAGCACAGCAGAAGGTAGCTGAGCTGGCAGTTATTGGCTCGGATGATGGGGGTGTGGTGGTGCTGAATGAAGATGCCTAAGGTGGCCAGGGTGAGGAGGAAGAGCAGGGGTGTGCATACAGCCAACACTGTGCTGAGGGGCCCGTGGTAAGACAAGAAGTCAAGGGCTTCGGTGATGCACTGACTCTTCTCCGTATTGGGCTATTGATCCTCAGAGCATGTCTCACAAGCAGCACTACATGAAGGGAGGAAAAAAACTAGGTCAGAGAACAGAGTAAGGAAGCTTCTGGAAACTTTCCCATGGCCAAGTAGTTATGACTTGTGATCACTTTTTGAGCAAGTTCGGTGTATTTCAGTCCTGTTATTATGGGCCTTCCAGATTGCCTGATGTCCTCAGATTCAGGGCCAAAGTTACAGATGGCAGAGATCCTGACAGCAGCTGCTTATCATGCGTCAGACTGTAATAAAATAACACTCACCCAGCAACCTATGCAAACACTAACTCCTGTCTAGGCTTCATCCCATTGAATTGGACAGCTGTTGTGGTAATGTCATAATGTGTAGTCACAGCTAATTTATTTATGTATTTATTCATTCATCAGCCTATTTAATTTAAGGGATGTTTATGGGGTGCTTACTAGGTACACTGACTCTCTTTTGTTATAGAGCCAACCTTTTCTAAACCAGTCCTTTTGACAGAACTTATCAGAACTTTGCTTTCTATAGTGATTTTAAAGATTTTATTTATTTATTTTTAGAGAGAGGGGAAGAGGGAGAGAAAGAGAAGGAGAGAAACATCGATATGAGAGAGAAACATTGATGGGTTGCATCTTGTACGCTCCCCAACTGGGGACCTAACCTGCAACCCAGGCATGAGTCCTGACTGGGAATTGAACCTGTGACCTTTAGCTTTGTGGGATGCTTGACCATCTGAGCCATGGCAGTAAGGGCTCTACAGTGATTTTAATGACAAGTTTTGTGAGTGGAGTTCTGGATCAGTTATATATTTTCATTTAACCTTTTTCCTCAGTTTGTTTATAGCTCTGTGTTCCTAGATACTGTGATGCCATGTCTTTCTAATCTCCAAGTCCAAGGATTTCTTATTTATTTTCATCCTCCCTTTAGTATCTGATGGTTCTTCGTCAACTTCATTCAGTAGTGCCTTCTCTTGAAATGGGCAGAAAGTATCCTTGAAGTCCCCACCTTTCCCCCACTGTGAGTTTTCAGTTTGAAAAGAGGCCTTGTCCAAACGTAGGCTTCAACAATTACCTGGATTCTGAACTTGGTCTTTCTGATTCATTTCCTTTCCAGTACAACCATCACCTATTAATCTCCCCCAGACACATACTGAAACACATACTGGAACACACACTGCTTCTCTGCACAAGTAATTCAGTGGCTCCACATTCCTTATAGAATAGAGTCCATGCTCCTCAGTCTGGTGAGTGAGGGCCTCTGTGATTGGCCACCTACTTCCTACATCTCCCATCACAGGCTACACTGAAGCCAGTCTCAGCTCCTTACTGCCTTCATGCCTTGAGCTTTTACTAACTTACTCCTTGGCCCCTAGACTAGTCTTATCATGCTTTATTGCCTTTGAAACCACACTTGTTCAAGGCCTATACCACATGCTGCCTCCTCCAGTAAAGACTCCTTAAATACCCTTCTTTTGAATTAATTATTTCTCTGTTCTCCCATGGCTGAGTGCCTGAGCTTTTATTAAAGCAATTGATTTTACTTTGTAGTCTTGTTTCTTCATTGTACAACGATCATTCTCCTTTAAGAGATCATGGGCTCTGTGGTCCAGGGGATGTACCCTATTTGTTGTTTCCACTTTTGTACCCAGCGCAGTGGCTGGGTACAGTAGGTGCCATTGACATCTGTTGAATGAATGACATCTTAGTAAAATACAGGTTCAGTCATTTGAGGATTTTTTCACCAATATTTATGAAATGCCTCCCATGTTTCAGACACTAAACTAGGCACAGGATTTGGACAAACCCATAGTTGATGAAAGACTGCATTAGTCTTAAATAGCTTTCACGCAGCATGCAGGAAGGGCACATTGACATCATCTTTTTTATTTCCTCTTCCCTGGATTTTTCTTTCCCCTTAAAGGAATCTTCCTTTGAAGTGAATATCTGCTGAGCCCTCATCTGAAGCCTACCCTGGCTGCTGCCTGGCCACCCTCTGGTCAACGGGCACCTTTCTCTTTACCTGGCATCCTGGCGATATCTCCACTGGGGCAAGGAAGGCATTTACAACAACAGTTTGGCTTCTCAGGTAGGGTTGACTTACAGGTTCCCACAGGACATTTTTCACTGCAGATCAAAGAAGGGACCTGCACACGGGAGGAGAGAGAGCAGTGAAGACAGCAGGGGAGCCTGAGTGAGGTCTGTTCACTCAGGTCTTAGGGGAATTAGCAGCATCATTCTTGCTTCCCAGCACCCTCCTTCCTTCTTCCTTTCTCTCCAAACCTTTTTTATTTTAAAATAAAACCCTCTTTATCTTTTTTCTTTCCTTCCTTCTTTCCTCTTTTGTTTTTCTCCCTTTCTTGCTCACAGAGTTATCAATGGATTCCATGTATCAGGTGCTGTGCAGGACTTTTGGGAAACAGAAATAGTATAAATAAGCTCTTAGGATTTCACTGTCTGGGGGTGTGAGGGTGGCAAAAAATCTTGAGAAGAAGAAAGATATGAGCATCATTGATCCATAGACAAAGGGCTGGACCCTGGTTATTGACTGGAATTCTGGTTCTGCCATTTATGGGCTGGGTGACCTGGGGCTTAATGTCTCTCAACCTTAGATTTCTCTTCAATAAAATGGGGTAGTAATAATATCTAGTTGGAAGATTGTCTGAAGACTAAAGGAAACAAGGCAAGTGAGGCCCCTATTACAGTGCCTGGGACATTGTGAGCCCACAGCAAGTGCTAGTGAGGTAGAATGATATTCTGAATAGTAGGGGGAGTTTGTCTCCCACTCTGGGCTCACCAAGTCTCTTTGTTGTTATTTCCCAGGACTCATTTTCCCAAACAGAACTGAGTCACCAACAGTGAATCAGAAAAAATGACTGCAAATGGCCACTCAGCCACTGGCCTACAATTTCTCAATCCTTAGCCTACTGACATTAGGCTCTGAATAATTGTTGTGGAGGCTGTCCTGTGCATCATAGGAAGTTTAGCAGCAAACTTGGCTTCTATCCACTGCTCGCCAGTAGTATCCCCCCAAGTTGTGGCAACCAAAAATGTCTCCAGACATTGCCAATGTTCCTAGGAGGCAAAATCACTCTGAGTTGAGAATAGCTGAGAATTTAGAACATGTTTGGAGAATAATTTTTTTTCTTTTTTTTGGTGATCACAGTGCACTTAAAAAATGTCTCTTCTTACTTATTTGTTACTCTTAGAAAATCTCATTTTCAACTGAAGTCAGACTTAGAGGTAGAAGCTTTCAGAGAGGACAGCCTACGTCTCTTGGCAATCTGTTCCTGACATTTTTCTTTGGCCTCCTTCATTCTCTTAGCCAAAAGTTTAGCATATTCTGCAGCCTCTTCCTTATTTTTCTTAGTGTGCTTTTTTTTTTTTTCAGAGCAATACACCAAGGTTTGTGTTTCAGGAAGTGTGGAGTAACAAGATGCTGAATCTTGGGTGCTTTGGTCCTATGTTTCTTACCTTCTTTGTTTAGGGGCTTTCCCACAACATATTGGCATGTCATCTTAGAGAGATTGGAAAGTTTGTAGATTCTGCTAGCTCTATTTAGGGCCCCAGACAGCAAGGCACAATGGTATCAGTGAGACCAGAAATATTGTTCTCCCTACCACCCCCCCCTTTTTTTTACAATGATCAGGTTAAGAACAATGAGACTGGCATCTACAATGGAACTGCAAACAGATTTGTGGTTTTTCCAGTCCTCCTGGGTCTATAACAGAGATGCCCCTTACTCATAGCAGGCAGACGCAGTCATGGGTGAAGATACCCTGCTTCATGGGGAAATCTTGTTTGTCGGTCCCACCACTGACTCGAACCACATAACCCTTCCATTCTTCACACACAGCATCATCAACAACTTCTGTGGCTATACACTTCTCATAAAAGTTATGAAGTTTGCATTCATTGTTGACTTCAATGACTTTCTGGCAGCCAGTGGCTGGGAAAGAGATGTTCAGCTTCTTCCTGAAGCAGTGGACCATCTCCAAGGCACCATGAAAGAGAGTTACACTACATTTTATTTTATTTTTCAAGATAATAAATTTTCTGGAAGGATGAAAGAATTCTGTGGTCTGTGGAAGGAGAAGTTGATTGAACCAGTACTGAGTGATGACCCCAACAGCCAGGGGCCAGCCCTGTGTCTGTGGAGCAATGATGCTCATTCCTTTCTGGAACTCTACTCAGTCCCCTTGCTCATCAGCCACCTGTTTCCTTCTCCAGGGTAGGGGAATTTGGACATTGAGGTGTGATAGTTATGGGAATGAAAAGACATGTCAGACTAAGGTGAGACCAGAAGGAACCAGTTTGACATCCTTGAGGATGGAGAAAAAACATACTGTGCCCGTTGTAGTAATTTCCTTAGCCTCTAGGCACTTGAAGAAAGGAGTGCTTAATCGTACCTAGATAAGGTGGAGAAAATTTCAGGAGGCATGGTATGATAGTTGAGGTGAACTCACACTTAAATTAGAAGTTCCCCTGCTGGTGACCTCAGATGCTTAGGGGTCTGGGGAATGACTAAGGGCGGGGGGGGGGGGGGTCACATGGCTCATTTTCTATTGTGTAAAAAAACTTGGCATTGATTGTCTATTTTTTGACCTAGGACTGAAAGGCTAAGACAGCAGAAACTCCAGATGGACATCCTAGCTATCTCAGGATAAATTCCAATTAGCAATTATTTATAATTTACTTTCTCATTTGCTCATTAATTATCTTGGTCTTTTCAAGCTCCTTTGTTTGGGGAGCCAAGGAGTGGTTTTGTAAGGTGTTTATTTGCTGAACCGGCTCAGAGTTGTGTAAACCAATAATCCACCCTGCTCTCCCTTTGTCCAACTACCCTAAGTCAGTTCAGCGTGACAAATACTGCTGGGAGCTTGGAGACCGGAGGTGCTATGTGGGCTTGGCCCTTAGGGAGTGCTCACCTTTAAGGGTCCTTCTGTCCAGATAATGGCTTTCGCATTCATCAGCAACTCTTTTCCAGAAGTTGCTCTGAAGTCGAAGGCCCAACAATGGCTGTCTCTTCTCTTTGGTCTGGGAGGATGCAGATGTTTTTAATGTTAAATGTTGCCAGTATCTCCCCATCTTTATTGAAGAAAACCTCTCCCTGGGCTCTGGTGGTGAAGTGAACCTTCTGGGTGTAATGGAGCACCTGAGACAGGGATAAGAGGCGAAGGGAAGTAAGTGGTCAGGGGTACAACAGCTCCCAAGATTGTGTTACTCTGTGGTGGGTAGGGACGTGGTTGTTTTCATCTATCCAATCTCCCATACAAATTACTTAGCATTCTCTCTGGGCCAGACATGATTGCTAGCTTGGATACAAAAGCCAGTCCTGCCTTCAGAGAAACACCTCGTTCAACTCAGTAATGTGGCTGATAGAGAGTGTTTTTGATTGAAAGAAGCTATGGATGAAGAATGAGTATTTCAATGTATCACCAATTTTCTATAGCAGAGAGAACCTCAGATTATGTGACTATTGAAGTCCTGTTATCACTCTTTCCTGGGAAGAGTTAAGTAGCAGAAAAGGGAGGACAAACAGAGTGCCTTCAGAGGCCCACCAGGGACCTTGGGGTGGGTGCATCTGCATCTCTGAACACTGTTGGAGTAAGATGGAGTTGCCTTTGATTCTGTTGTTAGGAAAAGAGGTTGTGGTCTTTTCAGAAACCCGGAACTCTTAAAGAAGACCTTTGAGGTTGTTTCTAATAGAGCTTCCACTTGCTTTTCCAACCATTCCTGCTAGTGTTTTCTTCTGAGTCCATGCTTTGAACCAACTGTATCACTTCCCCACTCCTGTTCCTGCTATAGCCTCCGATACCTGGTAGGTATGATTATTTTTTACTTGTTTGAACTTGAGTGTGGTGAATACCTTGAGGATAAACACACATTTTTCACATTTCTGTATCCCTCATCATTCCAACGTGCATGAAAATTGCTTACTAAGTATTTGTGGCATAAACACACATTTGCTGAATGAGGCCACAGAAGCCCAGTAAGACTATAGAAGGGAGTTTGAGCAAATCGCTTGGCTGTGGGCAGGGCTAGGTCTAAAAATCCTGAAAGATTCCTGGAATTCTTTAGCACTAAGAAGCAGTAGAGAGTGGCCCAGGGCCCAAACCCTGGAGCCAGGTTGCCTGCTGTGATTCCTGACTCTACCTTGAACAAGCTGAGTGACCTTGGATATGTTGCTTTGCCTCCCAATTTTCTCATCTGTGAAAATGACACCTGACTTGTGTATATCTTCTTTATGTATGTATCTTCATAAATAAAGCTGAATTGTATTAATACATATAAAGCGATCGAAACTTTACTTGGTATAGAGTAACTCTTAAGAGGTGCATTACTTTTAAGCTTTTAAGAAGTCTCACTACATAAATACTGATAAAATTACCTAAAACCCGCCTTAAAGAAGCTGTGCCTCGCGTGAAGACATTCCTTTAACATTTAAATTTTTTTTCTTGTGCTCTAACTTTGTTTCTATAACTTTGCTCAGATATTTGCAGTGGCATGCTACCAAATGTTTAAAACCTGGCTCTCTGGAGAAAAAAGCCAGGATTTTTAGAGTTTGCTGATTCCTGTGGTTTACAAACAGTTTGCATAATTTCCGAAAATTTTACAATTGACTCTCATTGTCTGTAGAAGCCCATCCTGTTTTCTAGATCTAGACCCTGATATTGTTAATAATGAGGGATTGTAGCCCAAGTCCCTTTGGCCCTAAATTCAAGTGCAATTTTCATTAGACCTCACTGCCTTTCTGCTAGTCTGCAGCTCACGTGGGATGGACAAGGACTGGGCAGGAGATTTTTGCTGCTCACCTGCCAAGACCTGGCATTCTGTGCCCTGGCGCAGGTAGGTGCCTCCCAGGAATGGCTCCTCGCCTGGGGAGCAGGACATCAGATTGTGAAAAGTGGTCAGCAGGGCCTTGGCTGCCAGGTAGGCTTGGTAAGTGACAGTCATATCAGGAAGTTTGAAAGAAGACAGGGGGACAGCTGTCACATTCTCAAGTTCTGTGTGCTTCTGAGCCCCTTCTCTGGCACTCTGGGTGGAAGCCCCTGCTCCAGGCCACCTGCATTCATGCAGCACCTTCCACAGCTTCCTCACCAGACTGTTGCCTGGCTCCATGGCAGGGTGCAGAGACAACAGGAAGTCCATGAAGCCAGGCATTATTCCTGAGTGTATGGCCAGGTTCAAGCTGCCATTCATTCAGCAAGTCCAGGGCCTTGGGTCCCAGCACGGAGAGGCTACAGAAGAAGGAGGTGGAGAGGATCCATGGCCTCCTGATCACGTTGTTCTCCCAAAGGACTTCAGCCAGGAGCCTGAAGTGGTGGTGGTAACAGCACAGATGACCACTGTGACAGCAGGGCTAGAGGCAAGGATGCTGGCCATGATGTTGATGCTGTCGCCCGGGCTGCTGATCTTCCTTGAGAAGCAGCTGCCCATGCACCCCATCTCCAACTGCAGCTGCTGTTCCAGCCACTATGGTGGCCATTGTCAGAACCTGCCAGGCCCACCTGAGTCCAGTTAAAGTGACTCAAGAGCTTGGCCAGGACCCAGGGCTGGTGGGCGCTGCTGGGAAATGTGCAAATCAAGGACGGGGACTGGACATGGCGGGAGAACTGGGGGTGCTGAGATCTATGGCTAATCAGGGGAAGAAATGGGGCTGTAAATTCCTCCCTGAACATCCCACCACCCACCTTGCTCAGTGACCCTCAGTGCTCTGGGACTTGGCCTCATTCCTCGTCTCTCTGTCTTTATTACTGAAAACATTTTTGACATACTGTATATAACTAATATCTACAACCTAATGAGTTTGTAGATAAGTAGACACCTCTGAAACCATCACCATCATCTATGCTGTAAATCTATCCACCATGTCCTAAAGTTTCCTTCCGCCTCCTATTTATTGTATTGCTATGGTTTTGCATGATAAAATCACTTAACATAAAAATCTACCCTCTTAGCTAGTTTTTAAGTATGCAATCCAGTATTGTTAACTGCAGTCACTAGGCTGTACAAGAGACTTAGTCATCTTGCGTAGCTGAAACTTCCTGCCCTTTGACAATCCCTCCCTATTTCCCCTTCTCCCAACCCTTGGCAACCACCATTCAACTCTGCTTCTTTGAGTTTTTCTATTTTAGATTCATCATGTAAGTGCTCTGATGTAATATTTGTTTTTCTGTGTCTGTTTTTTATTTTTAATTGTTATCTCATGGGCTTTTGATACATGCAACATTCAGGTCCTTCCAAATACTGTGGGCTCAGGCCTGAGAAGCCATTAATTTTTTAAAAAAGATTGTATTTATTTATTTTTAGAGAGAGAGGAAAGGACAAAGAATGAGAGGGAGAGAAAAATGAATGTGAGAGAGAAACATCAATCAGTTGCCTCTTGTTCACAGCCTGACTGGGGACTGAACCCACAACCCAGGCTTGTGCTCTGATTGGGAATTGAACTGGTGACCTTTTGCTTTGCAAGATGATGCCCGACCCCCTTAGCTACACTGGTCAGGGTGAACCCAATTCATTTTCTTAAGAAGTTATGCAAAGTATGACATTGCATACTAAATAGAAAATTTTGTAAGAGGGCAGAATAATGTCAAACACATTAGCAAGTGGAGGGTGCAGGTGGGGGCAGATAATGGTAGAAAGAAGGAGAAGGGAGTAAACAAAGAACATGTAAGAATGAGCCATGGACACGAATGACAGTGTGGGGATTAACTGTGGGAGCAGGGGTGGGGTGTGTGGAGGAGGGCAGAGGGGGAAACATTGGGACAACTGTAATAGAATAACAATAAAGAATGTTTTAATAAAAAATTACTCTAGTGAAGGGGGGTGTGCTGTGCTCTGTCTTTGCTATCCAGAAACTCTCCAGCTGTGTATATCCTCTGGGTCCCAGCAGCCTGACTTTGATGGACCGCAGCAAAGGCTGCCCTGCCCTCTGGTTTCTGGCAGGAGACTGGAGTGGAAGGAGAGTGATGTTGTGATACTCATGCCCCCAGATTCCTCTCCACTCAACCATGGTTGGCAGTGGCCGCCTGCCTCTGAAGGCCACAGCTCTGGTTGGAAGTTCCTCCTACTGCTTCCTCCCCCACAGATGGGCATAGCTTCTGACTCTGGCTGTCCTCTGTGTGTTTCACCCTTTGGGCTGCCTACTTTTTTGAAAAGAGCTCCCTTATTACACTCTAGTTGGAGTGTGCCATCTGTGTTTTTCCTTTTCAAGGGCAAAAAAGGGAGAAATGAGCTGTCTTAACACAAGGTTCCTGGAGTCAAGATTTCAACTATTATAGATATTTTCAAACTGGACATAAAGCAAAAGTTGTTTATTTGCTATTTAAAAGGCACACACCTAAAGCAAAATAACAAAAAAATTCAATATTGGGGTGGGTAACCCCAAAATCTTACGTGAGTCCACTTGAACTGGAGGTTGTCCAGCCCTCCTGACCCAAGACAGAATATGGAGCTTTTGGGCAGACGGGTTAGTGGTTAAGTCAGTGGAGTGTGGTTACTGGTGGGCAAACCAAGTGAGTGCTCATAAGATGTATTAAGTTCCTTTAACCCAGTTGGTATCAAAAAACACCTTGGGGCAAAAAGATGATGAGAACAGTCAGGTGAATACTAAAGCAAGAAAAAGTCACGGAATGAAGACAGTATTTTTCATACAGGAGCATAAAGACTAAGCAAAACACAGCTTGTCTGCTGAATTCTGCCCCGTAAAGCCCTCCTTGATTTCTGCTTCTAAAGCTAGAATTGAGTTCTTGCTTCCTGATCCATGCCAGCTCTAGGACTCTCCTCAACATCCCATCATCACTGAGCTCTTTGTACCTCAGATTGAGCTAGTATGTCTTTTTCTATCCAGATAGACTTTAAAGCAGGATCCATTTAATTTATCTTAGCTGTTGAGTGCACTAGTGATGCATGTTATTCTCTCTCTCCTCTTCTTGCCTCTCTCTTCCTCCTGCAGTTTTCCCAGGTGACTCAGTGCAGGGGTCTACTGTCACAGACTTTCCTCAGCCTGCTGTAAAGAAGCTGTCCCTCCAGATATATGCAGGCACGTTCTTTTACTTCAAAGTCTTTGGTGACTCTGGTTCTAGACTGAGCAAAATTGTACAGATGACTTGGGAGCTGGCTTTTTTCAGAAGTGACTGCTCTTTCCAGGTTTACATTGCTATCATCATTATTGTTCAGAGCAATGACAACCAACAATAACGAGCATTTGTTATATACCAGACACTGGTTATTCCATTGTTAAGACCCACAATGACTCTAAGAAGCAAGTATATCATCATTAACCTTTGTTACCATCATTTTATAGAGGAGGAATGTGAAGCTTAGGAGGAATTACTCGATGTGTGAAGATCACATAATTAATAAGCAGTGTCGTTAAGATTCAAATCCAGGTTTACTGACTTCCAAGTCAGTTCCCTTCATAATGTTTAGCTCCTCTGCTTCCCAGCTTGTCTCTGTCCAGTTTCCTGTGCTGGTGCATATTCTGGGGTTTGTGTGTAACGAAGAGGGTCTCTTAACAGATCCTTTGATTTGATCAACTCTGGGATTTTGTAACATCAGAGTTGAGAAAAGCAAGGAATATTGCCAAATGCTCCAAGATATCTATTTCTTGAAGAATGCAATGCATTTGGAGTTTCCTTGAATTTTAGCAAAATAAAATTTCAGCAACAGGGGCGGGTCCCCAGTGTTGGAAAGAAGGTGCATATGCTCTGAGTGCAGCATGTCAGGGCTCCGCACCTAGAAGAGTGTAGCTTCCAAGGCTGATCGCAAGGAACCTAACTTCCACTGACTGAGGTTAACTTCTTCATAAGTGGCCCGTGGAACTCTGATGCTGGGGAAGCCTTAGAGATGGGCCAGGTGTATTCTCAGGGCTGCAGTGTAACTAAGGGAGTCTCTGCCAGATACGTAACAATACAATCAGCTGAAGAATGACCCACCCTCCCTGAGTATTTCCATCTGCTGTAAGGTAGAGGGTGTCTCAGCTGAGCTGAACATTCTCAATGCCTGAGCAGGTCTGATTTCTTAGTGACAGTAGTCTAGTTTCTTCCTTATGCTCCAAGTCTAGGCTGATGGATTATCCTTCTGAGAAAAATCTGAGTTCAGATAGAGGCTTTTCTGTAGGGAGAGAATACACCGACCAGCCAACACAAAGCTGTTGGTCATGTTGGAAATCACATTTCTCATTCTGAGTTAATAAGTAGTGTCTGGTGTCATTGTCTGGTTTTGACAATGATTTTGGGCAGCTTGAGCCACCCCCTGTACTACCAGTCATGTCTGGGTGAGTACTTCTTTCCTGGAACTATGATGTCATTTCTTTGTGCCCTACTCAAGCATGAACTCTGAAGTTGGCAACTGGATTTGATTCATATTAGTACCATTGGGGGGTGGGATTATGATCTGGTAAGTAGCTGTTGCTCAGAAAACATCTACTGAATGGGTGTGAACTGTGACATTTCTAGAACTACAAAGCTGAGACTGTACTAACTAGCACCTCAGTGCTAAATGCATCAGAAGGCTATTGTCCCTGTTTCTGGGGTACTTCACCCAGCAGCGAAGGTTGCAACCCCAGTCTCATGCTGGCCATGGAGCTGGAGAAGGAAGCCCTGATGGGGAGGCGGTGACATGGAGTGGGGGGGTCGGTCTTGCTCAGGTCCAACAGCACCCACTGTGCTGGAGTGGGATCACCAAGCAGTCTGTAACTGCGGGGGCTGGACTGACTTCATGCACTTTAACTTTATTTAATGAAAGAAACTAAAGTCTAGCCAAAGTGATTTAGTTTTAAACTTTCATGAGACTTTTTACATAAGTAAAAAGCTAGAAAAAGCAGTCTTCTGTCAGCCAAGTGTCCTGATATCTGACTTATGAGATCTGGCCACAGGAACCTAAATTCCAATTTGGAGCCTTGAGGCTGGCTTGTTCCACCCTGAGTCCTACGGGTGGGCAGAACATGTGGACGCCTGGGTGTATGGCTGCCTAGGTTCCTGCTTGCTTTCCTGTCCAGAGTGTGAGAGTTTCTGAGGACAGGGCTTCACATGTGCCTCGTGGTGCCCGTGGCTGTAGCACAATGATCTTCACCATGAACACTGAGCTCAGTCAAAATTGAGAAATAACCAGGGCCCAAACAGGCAGCATTTTTATTCAAGTGAGGTTCCCTCCTCCTTACTTCTGTACCTGCTTTTACCCCTGGAGTCATAGAGCTCGGCTTTGAATCCCAAACCACTACTTAATACCTGTGTGATTTAGGCAGGTAGCATTTCCTCTTTGAGCCTCAATTTCATTATGTGTACAGTGAGAATAATCATAGTATCTACCTCACAGAATTGTTGGTTGGATTAAATGAGATAATAAAAATGAAGATATAATAACAGGAAATACTGATATGGCACTTACAATAGGTTAGGCTTTTTGCTAAATGTTTTTACATATATCAACTCATTTAATATTCATAAAATTTTTGATACATGCAGAGTACCTAAAAAGCCATTTCCATTAATAGTAATTATTTAATAAATGATATAGTTATTATTAAGTCACTCTCAGCTAATATTGCACAAGAAAGCACATGACAAACTTATTTATGCTTATTTATGCTATTTATGTGAATGACTGATTATAGCTCCATCTCTCAAATATAGCTATTGAGACTTAAGTATGGAATCTAATTGGATTATTTTTCAATTGTGGCAATTGAGGCCTCAGTGGAATCTGGAAGGGAAGATATTTAGTATTTCTTGGGGTGCCTTTTAAAGCTTATAAGTAAGCAATCATGGACCTTATGTCCAGGCATGCTGAAAAAAAAAATGATTCTCCCCTTGGAAAATGATTTAGTAAACACTGTTTTCCTGCCTAACAGATTTTATGTACATTGAAAATCAAACAGAACTCATGTCTAGGCAAATATTTCACAGAAACTTCAAGAAATCTAGCAGAATGGTCTGTCACTTACTGAACTTTCCAGGTTTCTAAGAAGGGTGGAGAGGAGAAATGAAATCATCCTTGGCTGGGTTATAAATCTTGGGTCCTCATATCATAGGCTATTAGAAAACATATTGTTTAACCAATCAGCAGCAAAAACAACAGAAATAGGGGAGTTTGTTCTATAGTCACCAAATTCTTATTTTGCTGCTTTCAACAGAAGTTTGTTGAAAACATAGAATCTATGATAGTCAAGACATGGAAACAACCTCAGGTCATTCAATGGATGAATGGATGAAGAGGGTGACACACACACACACACACACACACACACACACACACACACACTGGAATATTGTCCAGCCATATAAAGTGAGGAAATCCTGACAACATGGAAGAAACTTTGGGACATGATGCTCAGGAAAGTAAATCAGACAGAGAAAATACAAATACTCCATCACTTATATGTTGAATCTAAAAAAAAAAAAAAACCCAAAGGAAAAACCCTAGTAAACTCATAGAAAAAGACATGTGTGGTTTGTGGTTACCAGAGATGGTGGGGGTTGGGGAATTGAAGATAAGTGGTCAAAATGTACAATAAGTACTAGGGATGTAATGTACGACATGATGTCTATGGTTAATATTGTTGTGTGATATATATGAAAGTTATTAAGAGAGTAAATCTTTTTTCTTTTTTTATTATTTTTTTGAGAGTAAATCTTAAGAGTTCTCAACATAAGGAAATAAGTTTTCCCTTTTATTTTTATTGTATCTATATGAGATGATGGATGCTAACTAAACTTATTGCAGTAATCATTTCACAGTATATGTAAGTCAACCATTATATTGTACACCTTAAACTTACACAGTAATGTATTTCAGTTATATCTCAATAAAGCTAGGAAAAATTTAAAAAAACAAAACCTCTGTTTAAGGAGAGCTGGTGACCTCACACAGACACCTGTGTACACTATGTCATTTTGCTGCAATTGGAGAAAACTTCATCATAGATCAGTACCAGTTCATCGACCAGCATTGGGAACCACCGATCTAATCCAGTACTGCATTTTGTGGAAAGGAAATTCCAGGCTGAGGAAAGGGAAGTGACCTTATCAAGGTCATAGTTTGTAATTGTTCTATCTGGTTGCAGAGCTATCCCCTAGCACCTTGTCATGTGCTCCAACCAGAGTATTCACGTGGCTTCCTCTCTCCATGTGTGTCACTCACCTGAGCAGCTCAGCCATGGGCTTGGACTCTGGGAGGTCATCCTTCCAGCCACCCTCGGGAGCAGTTGTTAGGGGCCACACTGGAAGCTAGACATAGGCTGGGGCTGGTTGGACAGCAAGGCCAGGGTGCTCCCCAGGGCCCGGATTCCTGAGGTGTAGGAATCATACATTGGTAGTCCCACAGTGATGTTGGGCAGGAAGGATGGGTCTTTTTTCGCCTTGGCCATAGCAAAGAGAATGCCCAGGATGTTCAGGAATAAGTGGACTTTGATTCTTACAGAGAGTGAAGGACAGGGGGAGTTAGGATCAGTCAGGAGCATTGGAAAGAGCCACCAAGGAGTTTCTTCTTGGAAGGAGTGAGGGCCAGATGATGTGGGATTGTATTTAGATGTATATTTGCAGAAAGAAAGAAGACTAGGGGGTTGCAGATTCTAGGGCAGACACACACACAGGTGGTCAGATATGGAGAAAGGCTGACAGCATCCCAGAGATGGGCACAAAATACGCAAAATCACATACACACAGAAACACACTTACAGACATGCAGCCAGAGGCTGACAGCAATTTTAGGCAGGCACACAGCATTGGGTCCACAGACTCAGGCATTCACCTGGTGCAGAGGATGTGACACATGAACAGGCAGACACATGAACTGAGACAGATGGTCAGATGCAGAGATAGGCACTCAGGTGCAGATCAGACAGGAAGGCAGGCGACACAGATATAGTGACCATGATGTACACATGTAAAGACTAGTAGTCATGGACACAGGCAGAGAGATAGGCTCAGGCACTGGCGAACTCTCATTTAGACAAACAGCCACAGACACAAGCAGAGAGCCATGAGTAGATGCAGAAGAAGTGCTAGAAGGTCTTTGACAAAGACTTGGGCAGGAAATATTATGACACACATGGGGTAGAGTGACACTGGGGTCTGGCAGCACACTTCCTGGGCATCTTTGTAGACACACACTGCAGGCTCATAGATTAAATCTGGTTAGAAACCAGTGAAACCTTGGAAACAGTTTAGAAATCTGTGGAAGCTGGGCTCACAGAAGAGTTGCCTGGAGTTGCCTTCCCTTTGGTCCCATGAACATGCCTGCAGATGCATCTCATTTTGCTCCAGCTGCTGTGATTTTGAAACCATTCCCAGGCCTACGGCTGCTGAGCTCTTCTATCTCTCAACCTGAAGAAATGTTAGCATGTATGTGTGTGTGTGTGTGGGGGGGGGTTGTTACTCAGTGACTTGGGGAGAGCTGGCATTAGGACCAAGTCTTTATTACCCAGGTGCACAGAGTGAGGGGCTGTCCCTGCCAAAGGTCTCAGTGTCAGGTGGCCCTGGACAGTGGATAACAGGTCTCAGGACCCCAGTTACCTGCAGTGATCAGAAAGGCTGCTTCCCTTCTCCCTCCCTTCCCAGGGATGAAGAGCATGACTCACCGTTGGCACAGAGGCTGCTCCGGAGGTTGTTGGAACTTAACTTGTGGCCGATCCAGCACTTATGTGTACAGGGTCACAGTCCCGATAAGCATGTCTCCTTTGGTAGAAAAGATGTCTGGGGGCCTGGACACTAGCAGGTAGCCAGCTATCCAAATGGTGTCCCTCGTGGGCCTTGCTGAGAGAGGGGTCATGAGGATAACTAGGCAGGACATCGGGGCTGTCCTTTCCTGTGGGCAAGAGGCTGGGAGACCTCAGTTGTCAGAATGTCTGGTTCTGACTTCCTCTGAGAGGCTCGGAGGCTGCTGTAACAGCTGAGCAGTCTATAAAGTCTCCTTGAACCTGGTTTCCTGTTTGGTCTTCATGACAATCAATGTAAAGCAGCTTAAAATGACACATATTTATTATCTCATAATTTTTCCCAAGACAGGAATCAGGTTGTGGGTTTTTGTTCTCTGCTCAGGGTCTCCCATGATTGAACACAAGATGTTGGGAGGAGCATCTCATCAGAGACTCAAAATCTTGATTGTTGGTAGAATTCACCATGCTGCAATTGTGTGACTGTGGGCCAGAAAACGGTCTTAAGCCCACCCTCAGGCCCTTGCCTCATAGCCTCTCCTCTCACAAGCTGAGGGCTTATTTCTTCAAAGTAAGCAGGAGAATGTCTCTGCTGCTTTGAATTTCTTGTTGGGGCATACTCCGTTAGGTCAGGTCCACCAGGGACAACATCTCTTTCAATGGATGCACAGTCCACAAATTCAGGACCTTACTTATACCTTCAAAATCTGCTAACTTTATAATGGGAGTGGTATCCCATCATATTCACAAGTCCTGCCCTCATTCTAGGGGAGGGATTACACAAGGGTTATGCATCACTGG
Organism: Anoura caudifer; assembly: GCA_004027475.1. Classification (NCBI taxonomy): domain Eukaryota; kingdom Metazoa; phylum Chordata; class Mammalia; order Chiroptera; family Phyllostomidae; genus Anoura; species Anoura caudifer. Next base: position 88,168 of record PVKU01004603.1, on the reverse strand, counting down.
AGGTCATTTCAGAATTTTGCTTAGAGATATTAGCAACCAATCAGACAAATCTAGAATACAGAATTTTTATAACACAACTCTCAGTGTCTTGGAACAAATGGAAAGGAAGGGGAGTATACTAGGTTCAACAAATATAAAAAAATGGAACAATCAAATACAGTGCTTGAACTTGGATAGGATCCTGACGAAAACAGATGTAAATAAAAAAACCCATTCTTGAATAAACAAGGAAAATATTAATATAGACTAAATATTAAATTATATGATGGGGTAAAATTGGTCATTTTCTTAGGTGTGATGATGGTATTACATTTATTATGGTCACATAGAAGAATATCCTTAGTGTCCATAATTTTTAAAAAGTCATTGAATTATAAGAAACATTCAGAAAAATCAATATTGTACATGAGTTTTCACAACCTTAACACACTTGAACTTCTAGATCAAGATTCAGCACATTACCTGTCTCTGCCATAAGTCAATGTGTTCCAAGCCACAATTATGTAATTTGAGAACATCTTGTACACTATTTTAGCTTGTTTTTTTTTGCTCAGTTTTTCCCTTCCTACAGAAGATTTGTTTTCAGTACTTGGAATTTGCTAAAACCTTCAAAAGTTGAAGATTTTTGTGCTCCATTCATTATATGTTTCAATTAAGGACTAGTTTTAAATAAACACAATTACAATTTCGAGAGCATTTAAACAAATGAGTTCAATATTATTGTAGATCGCTTAGGTTGATTAAAAGGTAGCATAGCAAAGGCTTATATACTTTACCCTCCTGTGGATAAGAAGCAGGAAAGAAATCTTGAGCTAAATTACCTTCGAAGGGGGTGAAAAGTCACATTTCCCAGGGTGAAATGTAAACACACCTGCTATTTTAAGCCCTTATCAGCAGGCATAGTGTTTGAAAGCAAGTGTTAATGTACCCACAGCAGATTTGTATCTTCTCTACTTTTCAAGTCCTCATGCACATCACTCTGTCTTCCATAATGAATGATAAAAGCTGACAAACATTTTATGCAAAATGCATGTTCATCATCAACTTTCTTGAGTAACATGCATTTCTGTTTTTTGAGTTTGTTGCTACTGAAAGTGCTTACTGCAAAATATGAAAGTGATACCAAACAATAAAATATATTGCTGTGGCTTTGTACTGTGCACAAATTGACCAAACCACTGTAGCAAAAACTTTGAGACTATTCTCCACAGCAGTGCTTTTAGTTCCTATTTTGTGCATGTTTTTAACTTATTCCTAAGAGCCTGCCAATGGTCGGTCTGTTGGCTTCATGTGTTATGTTACGGACCACAACACAACTGGTTGGTACGCCAGTGGCTGCTAGGGTTGAGTATTTCTCTCACCATCAGCCTAGACTGGATAAATGAGCCTTTACTAGATCCTTGCATCTGAGCCACCCAGTTCCTTCCTTGTTTCCTTTCTAGTAGGCTGTTTATATCTCTGTGTGTCATTCTTTTTCAATTAGTATCACAACTTTAAGCCTAGGTGGATAAGTAATTCTATTGGAAGTATAATTTGGCATCCCACAGTTCAAATGTTGGGTGCTCTGTAAGTCTTAACTGTTGTTGTTGTTGCTATTATTATTATCATTATTATTTTGTTATTAGGAACTAGGACAACAATTTTTAGGCCCTCTACATGATAACAAAGTCCCATTCAGATTATCTAGTAGAACGTGGGTCTGTAGTTAAGACTGTTATATTCCAAAATGAAGGCAGGGTTTTCTTTGGAACTTATGGAGAGCCCTAAAATGCAGCCTAGGGCTCTCCATAATTTAAGACTTGGAAAGATCTAATGCAGCACTAGGGACTAGGTTGTATTGCTGTCTCTGCAGCAGCTTATATTTGCTCATTTTCTGTCTGGTTTTTGGCCATTAAAATGACTCAGCCATTCTCTCCATATCTGGTTACCATTTGTGAGTCTCATTCCTTAGTTGACTTAGTTCTTTTCCATATTTTAAAATTTCAGTCCTAAAGAGAGGCATAACTTTATTGGTTCTGTTTAATAATCATTGAAAAACTCTAGGGAATGTCATGGCTCTCTGTTCTGTTCATGCATTGACAAACCCTGGGGGTCAGGGGCTTGTTCTAGTCTGAAGGGCAAAGTCAAGTGCTAGAACAGTGGTTACCTAAGCAAAGCACTATGGGTGGGGAAGTTTCTTCTGTAATAGGAGAACGATAGAAGTATAGAGGGGACTGAGATCCAGTCTTTATTTTTATTCAGAGTGTAGATGTAATCAGTGTCAACAAAGGAAAATCTGCTGCAATATGCTGAACTTCTTTCCAATAGAGTTCTATTAAGTATAGAATCTTTTGAACCTGATGAATAAACTTGAGCTAGTGTAAAAATAGGAATTTTTACACTATTACTGAATAGGAATTAAAGTATCCCAATGTACCTTAAGGAAGCATGAGAATTACTGTGACTGCCCTCAATACAATAAGCAGATAATGGAACCTGGAAGTGCTCTTTCTTGGTCTTTTGTTGTAGATTGTCTTTGAATAATTGTCTCATTCTTGTCTCTCTCTTGACTTCTTTACCTTGGTCAAACGAGTTTTCTTTTCTGAATCTCTTTTAAATGTTCAACTTTATAATGCCCAGGTAAAAATGTTTACTAAACATTTTTATTAAACCAAAGTTTTTATTTCTGAACCAAACAAGTGCAGGCAGGGAGGTGGGCCATTTCAGCAAAGTGGTTGCTCCCATATGTAGGGGCACAGAGGATCAACATCAAGGTTGGATAAAGAGGTTCATTGGGTATATAACAACATATTCAATAAAAAGATACCCTTTTGTTAACTTTTACTGTGTGGGGTATAGATAAATGTGCCCTCCCTCCAGTTAAACATCCAAGCTTATTTCATTTCTTGGGTGAAAAACATTGAGTTATTCATCTTCCTCAGCTCACTGTCTTTCACTGTCATTTCATTGTGATCCATTTCATTTTTTGTCAATGGCCAGTGTTGATATCAGAAAGTGAGAGAAAGGAAAGGGAAGAGAACAATATATATTGAGCAGCTGATTTGTGCTAACAGATTTATGAATTGCTTGTTTAATTTTTACAATATGCTCTTTTTAAAATATTTTATTTATTTAGTTTTAGAGAGAGGGGAAGGGAAGGAGAGAGAGAGGGAGAGAAACATCAATGTGTGGTTGCCTCTTATGAACCCCCTACTGGGGACCTGGCCTACAACCCAAGCATGTACCCTGACTGGGAATTGAACCAGCAACCCTTTGGTTTACAGGCCAGCACTCAATCTACTGAGCCACACCAACCAGGGTACATATGCTCTTAAATTAGGAGCTGTTATATTTGTTTTAGACCCGAAGAAATTTAGAATCTGAAAAATTGAGCCGTTTACCCCAGGTTTCACAGTGAATTAATGCTAGAATCAGGATTCACATATAAGTCTTACTCTGAAAGCTATGCCTTGTCTACTGCTGTATATTCCAAATAAGAAGACTCTAGCAAAAGCCCATAGGGACTATGAAAAAATGTTTTCTTAATAGCAAAATGGGAATCTTACATTTTACCATATCTTCCTTATTTGTCTTACAGAGTTTTCATGAGGCTCAGATGAGGCCATGCATGTGCAATGAAAACGTGCTTGAAAGTGTTATTGAGAGCTCATCTGGTCTAGACTCTGGACCTGAGGATGAGTTCAGCAATGATGAAAACACACTCTGCCCTGCAGAGCTTTGCACTCTAGTGTAGGAGTTCCAGTAACTTCTCCTCTCATGATATATATTGCCCTAGAAGAAATATGTGGTTCAACTTTCTTCTTATACATGACTTTGCTGTTCCTAGAAATGGGATGCTCAGTAGGAGAGAACTGTTTATGAGGCAGACAATGGGGATGAGGAGGAGAAACAATGCATCACATCCCCCAGAAACTAGGGCATTGGTCATTGAGCAACACCCCCAAAGATAAGGTAGTTTAGTTAATCTTGATGATGTCAGAGTAGCATTAAAGCAGGAACAACAAAACCAATGAGTAATCAAATGGGAAGGCAATTTGCAAATTCAGAATTTGCAAATTCCATTTTTCCTGGCATGAGCAAGAAGAAAGACACTCCAAGGGGGTGACCTGGGCTTGAAAACCTGTTTCTCAGACAATCACTTCCTTTGACCATTTAGAAACTCAGTTTTGTCTTATACAACACTTTTTATTTACTTAGGTAACCAGTCACTCACACATTAAAAGAAAAAAAGACACTTAGTATTATTTAAAGAGATCCCCAGATATAATCTTAGTCACAGAGAAAAAGACAATATTGATGGGAGCAAAAATAAGAGAGAGAGAATGGGAAACCCAAGCATGGATGCAAAGAGTAATGGGGTGAAGAGATAAACTGAAGGCACCTTGGGCCCCTGAGATTCTATAAGTCACGGTGTTGTAGTGCCAAATGAGACTTCTGGGTGCTAGGAATGGATATGAGGTGGGACAGAGGGAGAAGAAGAAAGTACCATACGGTTGCTAGAAACAGAGTTTTCCACATTTGCAGTTTTTTCTGTGAGCCTCATGACACCTATTTATCTTCCTTTTGTACATAGTTACAGGTTGCATATAGTTCTGGTGCCTCTTAAAATATATTGATATGGGAAGAAAATGGACCCAAAGCAGAGGTCTTCTCACTCAGATCTACATGTTCCAAAACACCTGGAGTCTACCAGTGACCCTTTTAAAAGACACTTTCACATCCTTGTTTCTCAGACTATAGATCAGAGGGTTCAGCATGGGGATGACCACAGTGTAGAAGACAGATACGACCTTGTCTTCTTGAGATTTGCCTGAGCCACTCCGCAGATACATGAAGCTGAGGGTCCCAAAGAAAAGGGCCACAGCAGTGAGATGGGAGGCACATGTGGAGAAAGACTTGGCCCTGCCACCTGAAGACTTCATTCTCAAAACAGCTTTGATGATGAGCAGGTAGGAAATCAGGATGACCAAGGCATTGGCCAAAATCACAAAGTTGCCAAAGAAGACAATGATAATCTCAGTGTTTGTTGTGTCACCACAAGCAAGCTTCAGCAGGGGTGGGAGGTCACAGAAGAAGAAGTCAATCTGATTGTTGTCACAGAAGGAGAGGGTGAAGGTACATGTGGTACGCAGGATGGCCCCTGATATCCCACAGACATAAGCTCCCGCCACTAACCTCCAGCAGATTCTGGGATTCATGGCCATAGTGTAGAGCAATGGGATGCTAACCGCGACATAGCGGTCATATGCCATCACTCCCAGCAGGAAACACTCTGTAGCTGCACAAATGGTGAAGAAGAAGAACTGGGCAGCACATTGGCCATAGGAGATGATTGTCTTGCTTGTGGCTAGTGTGGCCAGGATCTGAGGGGTGATGACTGAGGTATAGCAGGCATCTAGGAGGGAGAGGTGTCTCAGGAAGAAGTACATTGGGGTGTGGAGCTGGGCATCCAGTTGGATCAGAATAATCATCCCTACATTCCCCAGAAGGGTGACTAGATAGAAGTTCAGAAACACCAGGAAGAGGAGACTCTCCAACCCGGGGTAGTCAGTAAAGCCCATGAGAATGAAATCGGTCACTGTGGTGAGATTATTCTTGGCCATGGATTCAACGAGGACTCTTGATGAGAATAAAATAAAGAAAAAAATCTCAGAAATGAAGGACAATTTCTTTCTTTCTCAGAGAAAGTTAGGTTTATATTCTTGGGCCAATTTATTGAACTTGTTTTTGAGAGATCCTATACCTGGCTGATTCTCCTGGGGCATCAATCTTCTTCTGTATTTTTTGAAGCTGAGCCATAAGCTGGTGTTTCTTATTTAAACAAATTCTTGTTTATATTTAGACATGTCTGTGAAGATAAGAGGCACATATAGACTCTGAGATTTGGAAAGAATCTGTTCAGCATCTGTTTTAATCCCCATTGGATGCTGGAGTCTCCTCTACCACGTACTCTCCACGTGGCCATAAGTTGCTGTGTGGGTCTCCATCTGTGGACAGCTCTACTTGTTAATTCTCTTTTCGAACCTGGATTCTCTCTCCCTTTATCTACCACACATTGGCTTAGTTTTTACCCCTTCCAGACACTCATGACAATTTAATCCTTTCTCATGAAAACCTTTCAGAATTTGGAAGATGATGAATCTACTCTTTATGTTGACTATTCTCTCATATTACCTGTTGATATATTTTTTCTAATTGTATAATCATTAATCATTTCATCAAAACTTGCTTAGTCACGTGGCATTAAACTATGTTGTTTAAAGCTACAAACTTGTAACTGGAATATATAAGTTCTGGAGATTTAATGAACAGCATAGTGATTATAATCAACAATACTATATTATAAACTTCAAAGTTGCCAAGAAACTAGTTCTTAATTGTTCTTATCACAAAGAAGACATCATAATTATGGGACATGAAAGAGATGTTAGTTTACACTATGGTGGCAATCACATTGCCATACACAAATATATCAAATCAATGCATTGAATACCTTAAACTTACACAAAGTTGTTGTCAGTTATAACTCATAATATTAAGAACAGATAACTAAAAGCCTTTCCCTCCACTTTAATCTTTTCCACTCTAATCTTGATTTGGGGGCTTCCTGCAGCTCTAATCAGAGGTCACTAGTGAGAGGGAGACACTGGGTTCTGAATGTTTATGATTTTATAGTATATTCTCTGCTCTTTGCTATGAATTTCTTTTGCTGTCTTCCTAGATTTTACTTCACCTTTATGATGAATGGAGTAAAACTCCCCCTGTAGTTCTTTAGATAATCATATTCTTCCTACTTTTATATCATGAGAAAACTTGGCTGATTTTAACCTCTTTCTCAATATCTAATTCTGAGCTAGTCATAGTCTATTTTCTTTTCATCCCATGCCAAGGTCCTGGGGTTCCCTCTGATTTAGGGAGAAGATTGTTCAGTGCACCTGACCAGAGATTAGGTGGCAGATCATAGGGCTACAGATGCAGCCACACTGGGTTTGTGCCACACACATGCCAGGCCCACTCATGTATTAGCTCCAATCCTTCCAGCAGCCCCACAAGTTGGGTATAGTCATGACTACTTTACAGATGACGAAAATGAGGCATACAGAGGTTAAGGAAGTTGCCTAACTTGCCACACATGTGAAAGAAACAGAATTAACACTTAAATCTAGGATTTTCTAACTCTAAATTCTGTGCTTTTTCTGCCACAACTTGCTGTCCTAAGTCTTACAGAAAAGGAATTACACATTCAGCAGAGCCAAGTCTCAGCTTTTAAAACCATTGCACCTCTAAGATGAGGATTAGGCAAATACTCATCTTCCATGGGAGAAGAAGATTAAATTTGATTTTGGAATTTTGGGGGGTAGTTTATATCTTTTCTCTTTCTTCTTTTAGGGTTAAGCTAGACTTAGTTGGGCCATATCCCATCTTTGGTATGTTCTTGGGAAAACTGTTTAACCAAATTAGAGTCTTGAGTTTCTCAATAATAAAATAGAAACATAGAAATGATTTTTGAAAACTTAAATGTATTTTTACCCAATGTGGTAGAGCATGTTTATTTTTCAGAAACACAATTTCAAGAAATTTTCCATGAGGAAAAGTTTCAGGACCAGGATGTGACACCTGCTTCTTTATGATCTTATTTAAGAAGGAGTTTGGGGTGCCAGCAGCTTGGATGGACCCAGAATAGAGGGCAGCAACAAGCTTCTTGGATCCAGAACAGTTTACAAATGCAAAAGCAAAGGTCTATGACCAGTAGACATTTTAAGAAAGCCCAGGGACAGATGGGTTAGTATCCTCACTTGTAAACTGTTTTGTTTATAATATATAATATAGAAAAATATGAGATCTCTGTAGGGGGTGAGGAAAGAGAGACAGTCTTACCTGGGCGAACTGTTCAGAGATGAGGGGCCCCTAAATTTTGTGCTTATTTTAACTCGAAGTGTTCTCCCAAACTCTTCTTTCTCTTGATTCCAAAAGTTGAGTCCATTGGGGAGAATGAAGGAGCTCAAGTAAATTAACTGTCCTGACCATACTGGGATCGCTGTCTCAACATATTATTGACAACATTACTGAGGTCTTACCCTAGTCAGGTAGCAGGCTGAACACTGTAGAGGCTTTATTTCATTTCAACTTGGAGATAACATTATGAGAGTGGAATATTCATCTTTATTTTACAATTGAAGAAACTGAGCGTTAGGAACATTGAGTATTTTGCCTAAGGTTTCATAGCTAGAAAAAGAAGATGTTTAGATCCTGGCCATGGTCTCCTTGACCCCAGAACAGAGATGCTGAACCATGATAGTGTGATGCCCTTCTTAATACTGGTAGTCATTTATTAAGCATCTGCTCTGTGCCAATCAGTATATTAAACATTCTATATACCTTTTGTCATACAATTCTAAAAATGACCCCATGCTAAAGGCAATATTTTGTTCTGGAGGAAATGAAGACTCTGAATAGTTAAGTAATTTGCCCAGGGTGACATGATTAGTCAGTGAAAAAGCCCAGATTATAATTCAGGTCTGTCTTATTCAAAACCTAAGGCTATAGTACATATGATCAATCCCACCTCCAGCATAATTAAGGGAAGTACTATAATTTACTAAAAAGTCCCTTGCCTAAGCAGTACAGTCTAATGCCCCACCCTTGACCCATGAAGCTGTTTATATTTCCTAAACTTTACCTGGAAACACATAAGGTCAAAGAAATTACATCTGCAGGCTTAAAAAAATTACCTAGTCTTACTTTTGTATTTTATATAAGAGCTGAAATTCCAGTCTGGACACAGTCCCATTAGATGACTAGTTACGATGACAATGGCCAGAGTCTCTGCCCAGTTTCACCTCCCCTAGTTTGTGTGAATCTTACTTCAGAGGCAGTGTCCTCCCAACGTTATTAAAGTCACAATTATATCTTAATTACCTGATGAAATTATCCAGTTGAGTTTATCTTAGGTTTGGAATCAAAGTAATCTAAGGTCATTTGAGCTAATATTGCTCAAATAGATTAATATGGCTGACAGATTTTAGGTTCCTTCTTACCAAGAAAATCAGAGAGATATTTAAAGTGCTTTCGGGGATGGTCTTGTGGGAGGGATACAGTGAGCGCAAGTGTTGTTCCTGAATCATGAAGCAGCACCTGGGACAGCCCCCAGGGCTCCCGGGAAAAGGCAGCCTTGTCTGGGAGAACACACTTCAGCAGGAGCTCATTATCTCATCTTCCGCACAGATCCGAGAGGATTAAAAACAAATCTTGTGGAAATAAAGGAACAAACAAAACAGAAACAAACTCAGATCCAGAGAACATTTTGATGGTTGCCAGATGAGAGGAAAGGGGTTTGGAGGAATGGGTGAAAAGGGGAATGGGATTAAGATGTGCAAATTGCCAGTTATAAAAACAGTCACTGGGATGTAAAGTACAGCATGGGGAACATAGTCAATAATATTGTAGCAACTGTGCATGATGTCAGATAGCTATTATACTTACTAGGGTGATCACATCGTAAGTTATATAGATGTCTAATCACTACGTTGTACACCTGAAATCAATATAATATTGTGTGTCAATTATAACTGAAAAATAAAAATGATAAAAAACCCCACAAATCTTGTGGGATCTCATGGCAACTCCTAAGTTTCACTGGTCTGAAAGCTTATTTGCAATTTCTGTAGGGAATGAACGTGGTTCCTCTTTGCCAGTGGCCCTCAGTGGCCTCCTGTCCCAGTTAGTCAGTGCTAATGGCAGGACTGGAGCTCAGCTCTGAGGACCCATGTGAAATTCTCTTTCAAATGCATCCATCCTTAGACCGATGTCAGGTCTCATTTCAAGGGCTGAAACTAGCTGTGTTGTCTGCTGAGAATTTCATGAGGAAGGGTGATTATTGGTTCAGGAGGGAATGAGGATAAACATGATTCATTTGAATCTGTATGCAGAATAGCTTGTTAGTTAACCTTCTGTAAAGATCTATGGCTGGAGTTTCTATGAGCAGTTTTTTCTAGCTATTTCAGCTTGCATTTCTTCCCTGGTCTATGAAACCCACATACCCTTTGTTATAACTACACGGTTTGGCACTTAATTCCACTTGCCTTACATTGCTCATGGCTGTTCCTTGGTGGTTAGTTTCATCTCCCCTGCTAGACTGTGGGTTTCTGGAGAACCTGTCTTATTTCCTTCTAATAACTTGTGTTCTGCTTCCAGAGACAATCATCCCTTTCAGGAGAATCAACCCTTTGCCCTGTATGCATTCATCCACTCATCAATCCAGAAGTTTTTCAGCAATCATGGTCTCAAGGAGGCCATGTGGCCCATGTTACTCCAAAGTAACATGGCTGGCATAAAACCCTTTGATAATTAACAAGCATTCAGCCACACCAGGGTGGTTTTTGCAACTGCAGATGTCAAATGATGCAAGAATACATTATAAATAAGGGAGGCAGCCACAGATTAGGACTTTTGGCAGAACAGACAATTCTGTCTCAATGCACCTTTGACAATATTTATTATCATTTCCTGTTAATTAAATACTCATCAAAATAACTGTATAAAAGTACATGTACTGTATTGCAAATGTTTTCTGGAGTGGTTTAGAGGGGAGAGTGGCAACTGGGACAAGGTAGAGAAGTAGAGAGAATATACCAGTAATGACAGTATTCCATCGAACACCCCCTGGGGAACTTGTGGAAATAACGATGTTTAATGCCTTTCCCGCAACTATTAATAATGCTTATTGGCATGGTGTGATTATAGTGGTTTAAGTGCCTTTCTTTACTCTTTTGATATTGTCCAAATATTTTATACTAAATGAGTTGTATTTACAATCAGCTAACTGACACCAGGAAGTACAGGATAGTAGTTAAGAGCAAGGTGTCTGGAGCCAGCCTCCCCTGGCTCCAATCTCAGCCCTTCCTCTTACTACCTGTATTACTATGGGTGGCTATTTCCCTTCTCTGAGTCTCAGTTTTTTCACTGGTAGAGCAGAATAATAATAGTATCTACCTTACAGGATTGTTGTGAGGAGCTGATGGGTTAAACATCGATAAAACTAACACAGAATACTAGGCACTGCTTTAAGTACTTTATATGTAGATTATTAATATTAGTTGAGTAAATGAGTAAGCATGCTACTGGAACTTCACACAGCCACTTATTTCATCTATGCCCCATAAATAAGATTGGTCAGAAAGTGTCACCTTGAGTTGATGATAACTCCTCAGGGAGCAGAATGCAGAGATATTCCCCCTCCCCGTCTCCAAAATGCGATTAATTTATGGTGAGGCTGCCAGGTAGGACAAGGCTTGAGTGAGGAAGAAATTGAGAAAGCTAACTTTGCAGGGGTCCTTTTCTGAGGGCTTCTTTTCTCTTGGAATCAGAGAAGCCTAATTAGAAGAAGCTTTGGGTCTGATTACAGACCACTCACCCTGAGTCAGTGGCAAATCCCCTTGCCCCAGTCTTCTAATTGCCTTCCCGGAGCACTGAGGATAGGGCAGAGATCCAGGCAGCTATTAAGAGGTACCTCTGTGGATGTTGGGGCTCAGAAACTACAGGCGATGAAGATGTTTGTTCTTATGGCCCCAAAGCTCCATTTAGACACCACATTCTGCTCTCAACCAGCCCAGTCTTCTGGATTATGGAAGGACTCCTTGGTTCTGCCAAAGGCAAGTGTGTCCATAGTGGATCAGAGAAAAAATGAACCACAGTTCAGGCTCAAAATTGACTTGACCACCTGATTTTTTTTTTATCCTCTCTTAAATCTAGGAGGATTCAAAATGGCAGCAGAGTAGGTGGAAGCTGCACTCACCGCCACCCCACAAGACAAGACTGAAATTAAAACTAAAATATGGAAAAAAGAACAATCAACCTGAATAACCAACCAAAGCCTAGCTGAACAGAAGTCTTATAACCAAGGATTTACAGGAGAAGCCACATCGAGACTGGTAGGAAGGGGGAGATGTGAAAAGGGCTGGAGACACTCCCATGTGTGGTTGCTGAGATTCTAGAGAGATATCTCAGCTGCAAAGCTTCCCCCAGAGGACAGTGAGGTCTCTACCACCTGCTGGGCTCCCCAGCCCAGAGCACCAGAACTGGAAAGAGGAGCCCACGTAACACCTGGCTGTGAAAATCAGTGGGGAATCTGTCTACCAGAGAGACACTAGAGTCTACTAAAGGCACAGGCACCCTCTTTTTAAATATTTTTATTGACTTTATTGGGGTGACATTGGTTAATATAATTATGTAGTTTTCAGGTTACAGTTCTATAATACATACCTGTATATTGTATTGTGTGTTCATCACCCAAAGTCAAATCTTCTTCCATCACCATATATTTGATCTTTTTACCCTATACTAACCCCACCCCCTCCCTCTGGTAACCTCCACACTGTTGTCTGTGTCTATGAGTTTGTGTTTGTTTTTCTTATTTGTTCATTTGTTGCTTTCAGTTTTATATATCACATATAAATAAGATCATATGGTTCTTAACTTTTTCTGTCTGACTTATTTTGCTTAGCATAATATTCTTAAGATCTATCTGTGTTGTTGCAAATGGCAGTATTTCATCTTTCCTTGTGGCTGAGTAGTAGTCCATTGTATATATGTACCACATCTTCTTTGTCCAGTCTTCTAACAAAGGACACTTTGGTTGCTTCCATGTTTTAGCCACTGGAGAATGCTGTAATGAACATAGGGGTGTATGTATATCTTTGCAAATGCTTTCAAAATTTTTTGGTAGATAGCCAGAAGAGTTAGGTAGTGTTCATGCCCATCTTATAGATAAAAGAGCTGAAGTTCAGAGAATTTAAGCAACTAGCTGGGGTTTGACTCCCCTGTGACAGACCTTCAAAGCATTCTGGTTCCATGACACCATGCTGGTTTGCCTTTCTGCTATTTTCAGAGACTTGCTTCTATACATTTATGAGTTTTAATTCAAATAAAAAATTACCAACTAAAATTTTTTCCAAACAAGCTTCCAAAGAACAGGAAAATTACACAGGGACCCTATTTACATTTCCAGATTGAGCTACTTCTTTACCTCAATGCAGAGAGAGTGTGGGTGGATGGAGCTATGTTTGCTTTTCACTTTTTTAAACATTTTGAGGACCCAAGTCCACCCTGACACTTTGACTGACCATCAAAGCATCTTGTAACTCATTTCTTTGTTCCTGTTTCCTCTTTAAGTCATCACAAATCGATGAGGCAGTTCTAATATAGTGGCAGAGGTAGAATCACTGTCATCTATGCCCATTTAGTTCAATATGCTCATCACTAGTGTCCAGCTTACTGCCTGGCACAGAGTATAAAGGCAGATCCTTTATGAATCTTCGTTCCATACTTCTAGCCAAGAGCAATGGTTACTTAACTTTAGGCACATTTATACAAACTGTATTCCTCACTATTTAAAAATAACTTTAAACCTGACTTGGAGAACTTAAGTAGATTAGTTTGATGAGCTATATAAATACTCTTAAGATCCATGGCTATATATTTTCCACAGCATGTATTACTGCAACACTTTCTTCCAAGTGCAAATGTTTTACTTTTAGAATCATCTTTGCATACATTTTGGTTTTAAACACCAAAGCCTGCTGGACTTTCTCTCTTCTGAAACCCCTGTTAGTTTTCTGAGGGTTAGTGGAGGTTTGAGGAGCATTAGTGATTTCAAAGAGCAGATGATCTCATGGTCTTTGCTGTTTAGCTTTGGAATATGGGAGAATTACATGTCCTAGGTGTTTTTACCATTGACTGATATAAAAATGAGGCTGAGGGTCCTGAGCAGACATAACTAGAGTTACAGAAGTTTACCAGGGGAAGCCTGTCTGGAAATAAAATATTTCCGTGCCTGATCAACAATTAGATAACAGATCTCTGAGAATGAGAAATGCTGATGTTGCTTAATGCTATGGAGCATGGCGGGTTTGTCATGGCATTAAGGATTCACTTTCTTCCTGTGCATCCTTAAAAGTCAGCAATTTCAACTATTTTGTGGACTTCAAAAACAGGAAACTGCTGCTTCAGTGTTCCGTTCACATTCCCCAGCAGTTTAGTTTATCTAAATAGCCTGGGACCAAATCCTTTCCTCTGAGGCTGTACTGATCCATGGGTCTTCTACTGGAAATTTTGTGGAGCTGTTGTTTGTTTTTCCTAATCTTAATCATTAGGGATCTGATCTGTTGTTCTATCTAGAATTATCAATCATTTTGGACCAGTTCAGGAATTTAAACAATGCATCACATGGCAAAGTGGAACTGTTCTTGGAGAGAACCAAACTTTCCAGCTCCTTGGAAGATCAGTTGACACTGGGAAACCTTGATTTTCTTTAACATTTTCCTCTGCCCATTGCAAAATGGACGTAAGGATGCTGAAAAGAGTACATGGAGGTGTATTATGAGTGAAAAAACTCCCTCTGCTGCTCACTGTCTCAACAGGGAGGCCTGAGTCACTGTCTTGTGATTGGAATTTATGATGATTTCAGAGTTGGCTTCAGGGGCACAGACCTGGATACCTCCCCAAACTTTCCATCTTCTCTCTTGAACCCCTGACTTTTTCCATCATCCACGGATCAGTCTGGTTTAGGTTGAACCACCGTGCATGCATTGCCTTTTCAGAACCCATTTAGCCAAGTCCTCCTGAAGCACTGTTATCAGTCTGCTGCTGGTAGGGCCAATCCTTCTGATTATCCTGGCATCTGGCCAATAAGCCATTTTATTTTATATTTATTTATTCATCAATACCTCTTTCCAAAAGAGAATGTAAAGGGCCTTATAAAAATGCATGATATGTAGCAAGATAAAATAAATTAAAAATGAGAAATGAGATTTGGGCAAAGGGAAAGTACAGGCAGGCAGACGATAATGAGAGGCCAGGAGCAAGGTTGGCTCACATGATTTTTGTCTCGTTCCTTAAACATGTACGAGAGGGGATGGTTCCTTGGTAGCTGCACACTCCTCATTAGAGTTTAATTTGATGGTAGCCCTGTGCATCTCTTCTACCCACCCATCCCTGAAGACAAGATATGGAAAAATGAGATTCTACAAAAAGGAATGTAAGTGTAGAGTTTACAACTCTGAATTGGGGTCATTTTCCAAAATCATTATTTAACTTATATTACTCTCCTTCTTGCTCAGGTATAGAGAATAATGTACATAAATTCTGGGCCTAAAAAGGTGCTTACTACATGGTAACTTGTTTTTACCATACTTGTGGGTAATGACATGGCAGTTGGGAGCTGGAGTCTGACAGACTGAGGTTCAAATCCCAGCTCGGTGGTTTACTTAAAGTAAATGCCTTAATCTGTGCAACCCCCTGTTTTCCAGTCTATAATTAAGGATAATAACAATATCCAGTTTTGGGGTGTTGTGAGAAGTAAATGAGGCAATTTTTGTGAAACACCCAGAACAGTATCTGACACAGAGTGAGTGTTGTCTCAGTGTTCTTCTTCTTTGTTATTATTAATATATGCTCTTTCCCTCTCTTATTGGAGAAAAGAGACCATCAGGTTATAGGACAAGATGCAGCACTTGAGGTCCTTTAGTGCAGCCTTCTCATGGGTGGGCACAGATCCAAAGATGGGAAGATGGTAGCTTGAGTTGACACAGTACATCAGTGGCGGCAGAAACCGAACTTGAATTCAGGACTCTGGATGCTGTGTCCAGCCTTCCTATTATATCTGCTCTCTCTGGCTCATCAAGTTCAACTGCCTGTCCCTCCCCCACCATGACATTCCTCCAAAGGAAAATAGCTTCCTTCCCCCAGAGAAGATCTAAAGGCATTTCTTAGGAGAATAGCGGAAGGAAGTGGGTCTCCTGACCTGTGCATCCTCAGATGGGGCTGCATGAAGGTGAGCTACAGCACCCTACTTCCTGGGCCAAATTGATGAGCCAAGGTGTAATTTAGCAGAAAACATTATGAATTTGGAACCTGAAGTCCTGTTGCCATTTATTAATTGTGTGGTCTTGGGAAAGTTCATTTAACCACTTTGAACCTCATTTTACTTAGCAATACAATGGGGATAAATTAAACTTTTGAATGATGGAAACAACCTAGCAGTTGAAAAAACACTTGTGTAAGAATTATATGGGTTGTTTACTGTGTACTCTGCACAGTGTGTGTGTTTTCATGAATTATCTCTTTTACCTCTCATGACACAGCAGTGTGCTATCGTTATTATTGCAGTAGATGTTGTCACTGAGACTCTGGAGGTCAAGTGCCTTGCCCAAGGTCACACAAATAGAAATGACTGAGTCTGAGTTTGGAATAACTCGCTGTCTGTGTGCAGAGCCCATTTTCTTAGCTGCTATGCTCTATCGTTGGGATTCCAGCCTTACCTTTCCACTAAGTGATCATAGGCTGATCAGTGAGCCTCTGATATCTTACGGGCCTCTCTCCATGTTAGGAAGCTGACTCGTCTGAACAGCATTGCCTTGAAAATGTCTCACAAGGACCTGAAGAACTCAGCATATTTTATAATGAAATTGGGGTAGTTCACTGCAGGTGATTTGCATCTTTATTTTCTATTGCTCTTGGATAATGATGAGTGCAAATAAGCATGAATAGTTGCCTGATCCCCTGCATTGCTGCTAAAATGTCATCTTTTCAGTGAACCTTCCCTGACAGACCTATTGAATACTCCTCTCCTTAGTTGGCTCTCCCAATTTTTTTACACCTTGCTATTCTTCTTTTTAAAATTTTTAGATACCATTTATCATCTTCTATCATGATAGAAAATATACTTAAAAATATATTGTATATACTTGGCTCTCTGCTAGCATGACAGATCTACAGGGGCAAAGATCTCTGTCTATTTTGTTCTAAGTAAGCAGAGGCATGCTTGGCACATGGTAAGTTCTCAGTAGACTCTTACTGGATAAATAAATGAATGTAGTCTCTCTCTCTCTTTTTCCCCCCTCTTTGGTCAGGGTGATTTGTGTGAATTCTTTTCAGAACACAGCAAGTCATTGTTTGGTCAAAGGTCAGAATTAACATGGCCCCTAAAGAAAGAAAAAAACTCCCAAATACTTATGTTATCAGGAATTCAGTCAGGGGAAGCACCAGATGCTGACCTTTATGTCACCAGTAGTTCAGCTTTTTCCAAACATTGAGCAAAGTTTCATGTTCTTATTTATCTGAAATCCCATGAGATCTTTCTCAAATTCAGTTTTTATTTCAAGGCTGGGAGAATTACAAGAAGAATCACCTTTGAAGTATTCAGTATTTCCACTACTCCAAATTATCACCAGTCAAAGGTACAGAAGCAAGATTGTCCAAGTACCTGGCAAGAACTCCATCTGTACTAGAACTCTAAGCTCAGCGTGTTGGCTTTGTCCCTTAATGAGCTGTGCAGGCTAACTCTGGAATGGCTCCACGCCTGTATCTCACTGATTGATATTGATCTGGCATTTAAAAAAATTAGGCAGGTCCTTTGGAATAAGAGGAGAACTTGGAAACCAGGCCATGGTGCCTGGGAGAAACAGAGGGGAAGAAGTGGCTTGGCCCGTAACAAGTTGTAGAGGTTCTTTGCTCTTCACAGCTTACTTCTTACACCCAACTCCATTGTGTTTATATGCACATCAAAAGAACTGTAAAGAAAGATAGGGTTGATATTGGGGCTCTGGGGGACTGTGGACTAGGAGATAAGATTCCAGAATGCACATGAACCCAGGAGTGTATTACATTGTTGCATAACTTAGAAAAAAATAATTCTCAGTGTGTGAGTCAGACCATGTGCTAGGCATAGAATGTGCTTATGTCTTTCACAATAATATTGTGACTTTGGTGTTGAAATGCACATTAAACCAACAGGGAGACTGAGGTTCACAAAAAGATGAATGTACTTGCCCAAGGTCTCCAGGAATTTGGAATTAGATCTGATTTCAAAGCCCATGTCCTTAATACTCTACCACTAGGGTTTCACCAACAAAGTGGAATTTTCTGACTCTGCAGTGAGGCTGAGGAAGTTTTTAATTTGGGAAGTTTGGAAATGTCTAAGGAACTGAGTTCCACCTCTGGCTTTGCCTCTTGACTAACTATGAAATTGTGAACTAGTCACTTTGCCTCTTTGACCCTCACATTCTTCTCTTGAAAACGTGATTAACAATTTATACATCCAAGGACTTCTGAAAAGTCAAATGAAATAAAGTCTGTAAAGAATGTCAAGTGCTTTACAAATCTAGAAGATTGTTATCATTACTAAAAATGATCAAATCCAGCCATGTTCATCTTAATTTATCTTTAATGAGACTTCATTTTTTAAATGTTGGTGTGCAAGCGAGGATTTATGGTAGAGAATGGTACTATGGTGACAGAATTCATTCTGATGGGGTTCCAGCTGCAGGCACACTGCAGATGCACCTCTTCTTTGTGTTCTTGCTTCTTTATCTCATCACCATGGCAGGCAGCCTGGGCATGATAGTGCTGATTCAGAGTGACCCTTGCCTCCCTCCAGTCTCTGATGTACTTCTTCCTCAGACCCCTTTCCTTCCTGGGCATTTTCTACTCCTCTGTTATTGTTCCTCAGTTGCTTGAGACCTTGGATACTGATAAGATGGTCATCACCTAAGAGTGCTGAGCTACCCAGTTCTTTTTTCTCTAGTCTGTGCTAGGCCTGAATGATTCCTTTTGACTGTGATAGCCTATGACCATTGTAGGTTATAACCTATACCATGTGTACATGGTATACATCTGGTTGTGTATAACCCCCTCCTTTATGCCACTGCCATGACACCGCAGATGTGCCTGGGGCTGGTGGCTGGGGCATGTGCTGGTGGCATGCTCAATTCTGATCCATACTGGGTATACCTTCTCAATCTCCTTCTGGAAGTCCAAACATGTGGATTTCTTTTGTGAGCTTCCACCCCTGCTAAAGCTTGTCTGTAGTGAGACCAGGCTATGGGATGAGTGATCTGCCTCTTTGCTTTCTGGGTCATATCAACCAGCATTGCAGTGATTCTTATATCCTACCTGTTCATCATTTGGGTCATTCTGAAGGGATCTTATACCCTGAGAAACAAGGAAGTGAAAGAGGCTCTGAAGAAAGCCCTTGATAGGATGAGGATTTCCAAGTAGCATTAGACTTGAGCTCCATCAATTCAGAAGTTCTTGCAAATAATCCTTCAGGCTTTTGGCTTGTCCCCTTAACACACATTCTGGATCTTGTAATTACAAAGATATATTAGAGCAGAAAAATACAGTTTGGGTTCCAATGATTTATTTACTAGCTCTATGACATTGATCCAGAAATTCTCTGCCTCAGTTTTCACATCAGTAAAAATTGCTATGATTAAAGCCAGAATTAAGACAGATGGAATGACAGAGGACTTTATGAATAATAACATGCTATAAAATGTAAATTTTATTTTTCTGATCTGACCTGGGTATTGTGGAGTGTTTTCTTAGGTACTCAACTTTTTTTTCTACAAAGCTAATTTTTGTACCTTGGATAATTACAAAACAATAACTTATTATTTACATGATAAAGGCAGTCACATTCTTTGGTTGTGGTAGCGAGGTGGAAATCAGCCTTGACCAGAAATACCTTTTCTCAACATTCAATCATGTCCAAGTTAGGCATTTTTCATGAAAAACACAAGTAAGTAGCTAAATGGAGAAAGAAAAAATAGAGGGGAAAGGAGATGTGACTGGGAAATGTTGAACTAGAATATGTTAGCCTACTTCCCAAGATAGTGTAGAGGACCAAGACGTTGTAGAATAAAAGAGAGTTGTAATGATTTGCATTAAGTATTGGAAACAATTTGATCTTGATGTAGAGCTGAATTGAGTCCCATATATAACTTTTGAAATATTTCTTAATCACCAAAGGTCAGAAGCTCTATTTTATTTCTGAAGCATTGTTCATGGACCATCTGCCTCAATCAACTCGAGCTGTTTTCTAGTCTCCCATAATGAAAACCACTATCTACTTCCATCTCTTGTAGGACATTTACTTTATTATCAGAAGACAGATAACTATGAATCCAAATGCCAAGTTTTAATGACCTCTATATCTACTAGAAATATTATTTGCAAAACATTTCCGTAGAGATTCAATCTTATTCATCATGTCAGCAAATATTTGCGGACAATCTGCTATGTATTGAACATAATACAAGGTTCCAGCGCATAGTAATAAATAAGATAGACATTGTTCCTTCTGGAGTTTAGAACCTGGGGCATAGATAGATATTAAACCATTACACAGTTAATTGATTTTTTCATTTGACATGGGAAAAAGGAACAAAAGAAGCACAGGATATTGTTATACTATATAATAGGGTTCTGACCTAGTTTGGTGTGGTCAGAAAAGGCTTCCCTGAGGGAACTAATATTTAAGCTGAGTCTTAAGGAGTATGTCAGAGTCATGGGTGGCAGGGACTATTGTAGAGAGAAAGAGTTGCAAGTGCAAGGACCTGTGAAACAGGATGCCTTGAGGAACTGAGAGGGTTGAGTGGCTGCCGCATAGGAGTGAGGGGGTTTATGTGAGATGCAGCTGGTGAGTTCAGGAGAAACTAGGTCACAGAGCCTTGCAGGCTCACTTCGGGGCTTGTGGACTTTACTCCATGAGCAAGGCATGAAATGATCCTATCCGAATATTAGAAAGATCTTGTGATGGGTGGAATGGGAGAAAAAAACACCTATTTCATCTCAGAAACAAATGGTGTCTCCCAGGGCATGATGCTTAATTTGCACACAGTATTGTATACTTTATTCTAGAATACATGTTAGGCACAGAGAGTTAGCAGGAGCATGGCCATGATATTGTTCTAGGACTGATTTCTTGACAAAATGGTGAAACTGGGGAAATATACTTTTGGAGGCATTCATTCTTTCATTGGTACACCTTTCCTTCCCTGAATTGCAACCTTCTTTGGGTATACACCTTGTGTCCCTCCATCAAAATGGTCATCAATTACTTCCACTTAAGAGGCCGACACATTTTCATGAACTCCCACTGTATGCTAGGCTGTGCTAATCGGCTGAAGAAATCACCCTCTGCAAGGAAGGCTTCTTGCATACTATACTTAAAGGCAGGAAAAACTTTCAACTAAAAAAATAAATGAGCAAAACACGGAACAGCAAGTGTGCTATTTTAGTAGTGGGAGTGGCCTCCCACTCCTCCCACCTTCCACTTGGTAAGCGGTAACTGACTCTGTCTATAAATGAATGACCTTTGATGCATGCACACTATTTAATGTATAAACAATTGCTTCAGGGGTGCACAAAGGGATACAAATAAAATGAATTTTAGCATGTTTTAGGGGACTATCTTCTGATTAACATGAGAAGGTACTGGAAGAAATTGCATTTATGTTGAGTTTCCAGTGACATATATTAATAAATGAATGAAAGCATACACAAATTACCTAATATGTGCCAGGCTCTGTTCCAAGAGTTTTTATTTAGCTCACTCTTAAAATGAATACTACACATAATCTTTTAGAAAACAGAATCTGGTGATGGTTGTTTTTTTTCTGTGTCAGTTTGACTGAGTCACAGGGTGCCCAAATATTTGGCTACACATTATTTGTGGGTGTCTGTGAGGATGTTTTCCAATGAGATTAGCATTTGAATTGGTGAACTCAGTAAAGCTGGTTTTTCTCCACAACGTGGGTGGGCATCATCCAACTGGTTGAAGGCTTGAATAGAACAAAAGGCAGAGGAAGAGAGATTCTGTTCCTTCTCTGCCTGACTTCATGAGCTAGAACATTGTTCTTCAGCACCTGGACTGGGATTTACACCATCAGCCTCACTGGTTCCCAGGCGTCCAGACTGAACTGCATCCCTGCTTCCCTGGGTCTCCTGGAGTGTGGGACTTCTCCACTTGCATTTAAAGACTCATATGAGACAATTTCTTAAAACAAATCCCCTTCTGTGAAATAAAATAATCCATTGCCTCCAAAAGTTTTTCTAATACCTTTTATTGTTGTTATTTTGTGATAAGAAGACTAAACATGAGATCTACCTTCTTAGCAAATTTTTAACTCTACAGTATAGATTGTAGAGAAACTATCTCCACATGTTCATGTTTGCAGATGCCAGCCACCTGAGTGCTTCTCACCTCTTCAGCACATCTGCCTCCTTCAAACAGGGCCAGGGATCTGCACCAGCAGCCAGCCCAGGCCTCTGCAGCTGTGTGGGTGCAGACTTCCTGCCTAAACCCTGCAGCTGGCCCCCAGTGCTGTGCAAGCACTTGCAGGCCTGACTTCTGTCACTGGCTTCCACTGCTGTAAATGTGCTTGTGGGCGAGACCCAGCAACAAGAACATATGCCAATAGCCAGGGTCTGATAGCTGCTTATGGGCCTGGATCTGGCCTGGACCCCCGTCACTGGCCTGTGCCACAGAGCTCACCTGCAGCCATCTCCTCCAGCTGTGCACCTGCACATCTCCAGCTATGCACCTTCCGGCCTCCAGCCTGACTCCCATTGCTGGCTGGCCTCCTCTGTTGTACACGAGCCTATGGTGAGACCCTGCAGCCACAAGAGTGCATGCCAACAGCCTTTTGACACCAAAAACAAAGGCAACAAAAGCAAAAATCAACAAGTGGGCCTGCATCAAACTAGAAAGCTTCTGCAAAGCAAAAGAAATAACAAAATAAAAAGGCAACCTATGGAATGAGAGCAAATATTTGCAAACCATATATCTGATAAGAAGTAAATGCCAAAATATATAAAGAACTCATGTGACTTAATAGCAATAAAACCAACAATCCAATTAAAAAGGCCAACTACTGGACTGAAAAATTAAAATTAAAAAAAGCCTGGTATAGATAACCAGGTACTATAGCCAATTAAAAATGGGCAAAGCACCTGAGTAGATGTTTTGCCAAAGAAAACATACAAATGGACAGCAGGTACATGAAAAGATACTTAACATCATTAACCATAAGGGAAATGCAAATCAAAACTACAATGAGATATTGCCTCATTACTGTTAGAATGACTGTCATCAAAAAGACAAGAGATATCAAATGCTGGCAAGGAAATGGAGGAAGGAAATTCTTGTGCTCTGTGGGTGGGAATGTAAATTGGTACAGCCCACAAGGAAAAACAGTATGGAGTTCCCCTTACCCCCCTAAAAATAAAAACAAAACTACCACACGATCCAGCAATCCAACTTCTGGGTATACATCCAAAGGAAATGAACTTGTTATGAGAGAAACTCCCAGAAACTCAGTTCTTCTTGCCAATGCAATAAAGAATCAGATCTGCCAGTCTATTACTGTGCAAGCAGGGTTTATTGGTGATCCATTCTCGTGAAACAGAATGAGCCTAGTTAAGGTGGGGGCTGGGAGCTGAAAGACATAGGTTGAGGGTGAAGCAGGGTAAAGACTGCGAAGGTAGAGGCGGCCAAAAGTGGGGGTGGCAAGCTCAGGGGTGGCGAGGGCTGCGGTGGCAAGTGTGTGCACCTGGCCAGAGGCCAGGTGGCCTGAGGTTAGGTGCCAGAGAGCCTAGAGCACCAAGCCCCAGAGTCCTTTGTTCTGAGGACTTATATAGTTGGCAGGTTGGGGGAGGGTGAAGAGATTACATATTGATTGGCAGGTAAAGGTGGTACTAGCTTTCCAGGAGGCAGGGTGAGGGAGTGTGAATACCCAAAGGTGTTAATGGACTTCTTCCTTTAGGCACTATGGGCCCTTTTGGGTCTTTCAGGCCTTGGATGAAAGCAGTTTCAAAGGTTTTCTTTCCCACATAGTAGACACAGAATTTCAAAGGACTGCTGAGGCAGTGGGTGGGACGCTATCCCTCCTCCCTGCCTTTGTTTGCTCTCTATCCTACCTAACAAAATCACTATCTAGAAAAGATATCTGCATCCCCATGTTCCTTTAGAGCATTATTTACTATAGCCAAGACATGGAAACAATCTAAGTGTGCATTAACAAATGAATTGATAAAGAAAAGGTCACATATACACACACACACAGTAATACTATTCATTCATAAACAGAAAAAAAAATCCTGTATCTCCCAACATCATGGATAGCCCTTGACAACATTATGCTAAGTGAAATAAGTCAGAGAAAGACGAATAGTGTATGATCTTACTTTTACGTGGAATCTAAAACATTGAACTCCAAGAGGCAGAGAGTAGATTAGGAGGTTGGGGAAATGGGGAATGTTGGTCAAAGGGGCTAAACTTTCCATTTTAAGATTAATAAGTTCCAGATCTAATGTACAGTATCATGACTACGGCACAAATACCGTATTGCATACTTGACCATTACTATGAGAGTACATCTTTAACATTTCCCCTATCACAACAACAAAACCAAAATGGCAATCCCTGCGAGATGAAGAATGTGTTAACTAACCTCATTGTAGTGAACATTTCACAACACATTATGGGCAGCAAATCATCATATTGTGCATCTTTAACTTACACCATATCATAGGTCAATAGAGCTGGGGGCAAAAGACGAAAGAAAAAACGTGAAAACTTTACTTGTGATTTCCCTTTTTTCATGTATATTTATTTGAATGCGTGAATGCATGTATAAAGCCAATTTAACTAAATTATTACATAAGGGCATGAGTGTAGGGTAGAATGATGGAGTATAACCCACACAACATATAATCTTGTCCCTTTGGTTTGAATGTATATTTACTTTTGTGTATGGGTATGGATATCATCTGGGAGAGTCATAATGCTTCCGATAAGATCAGCAACAACCACAAAGAAATTCTTTTTTTTTTCTTTTGTCATGGACACAGACCTATATAGTACGGATACACTTCTCAGATTTCTTTTTCTGTCCCCCTGTTGCTCCCAACAAAAATGCTAGCTTATTTGTCTAACCTGCAGGGAGGGGACAGTGCTGTCATAGTCTTGTGCAAATGACCACAAGCGGCTCAGGCCCCAGAACTGCCTCCTCCTGCTCATGGATCTCCCATACTTTTTGGCAGCAATAGTGGTAGAAGGTAAAAAAGAAAATGAAGCATTTTGGTTAAAAAATTTTTTTAAAATCAGTCATGGAGTTCAAAGGAGATAAGATAGCTCTAGGTTCTTAAAAAAATTATTGGGGGCGGGTAACCCTAACCAGTGTGGATCAGTTAGTTGGGCATTGTCCAGCAAAGTGAAAGGTTGCTGGTTCAATTCCTGGTCAGGACATATGCCTGGGCTGTAGGTTCGGTCTCCAACTGGGGCATGTATGAAAGGCAACCGATCGATGTTTCTCTTTCACAATGATGTTTTTCTCCCCTTCTTTCTCCCTCTCTTCCCCTCTCTCTAAAAATAGATAAATAAAAATCTTTAAAAAATTTATTGGGGTGGCATTGGTTAATAGGATTATATAGGTATCAAGTTATAGCTCCTGATTCTAAATCTCACGTTGCCTGATGCTGAATTCAAACCTCAAACAATATTTTCTTCTGAATGTTACTTAGATAGAAAGTGTGGGAGGATAAATCACTTGAGAAACTGGGGAAAGCTGACAGAAGTTGAAAGGAAAGAAGGCTGCCTGCCTCCCTGTGGTGCGTCTGCCAGCTTGTGCATGTAGACCATGGTGCTTTATGGACATTATACAATTCATCCCTTTAATCCTATTGGGAAAGAAGGCCTCAGCTGTTTTCACTTATCTCTCTTCAAAACCATGAACTGTTCTGAAAACTGTTGAAAAGAACATTGTGTCTTTTTCTCAACTTACCTTTATCTTTATTTAAAATATAATATTGCAAATACACACAGAAATGACAGCAACAGCAATAACAAAAGTACTTTTTCCCCTTGCAATGGAATGAACATCTAAACTCTTTCTGATTCTAGCCTTGGTAAATGTGCTTCTTTGGGTTCTGAAAACCCTCAAAAAGGTATTTTATAAATAGCCGGTCTACACCTATTACTTTATATTTTCACTATAGAAGTAGTCTAAAATATTTTATACATTAATTCAATAAATTAAGTTTTTAACAGAAGATTATTTTTAGAGAGCGAGGAAGGGAAGAAGAAAGAAAGGGAGAGAAATCTTCATTGTGTGAGAGATCCATGGATCATTTACCTCTCACATACCTCCAACTGGGGACCTGGCCTACAACCTAGGCATGTGCCCTGATTGGGAATCAAACTGGTGACCCTTCAGTTTGCAGGCTGGCATTCAATCCGTTGGGCCACACCAGCCAGAGTCAACAAATTAACTTTTTAAGGGGCTACTATATGCTGGGCACATTGCTAGCTGTTTGGGAGTTATATTGATGAAGAAAATAGGCAAAACTCTTTTCCTTTGTGGAGTGTACATCCTAATGGAGGAGGTAGACAATAAACTGAATATAATAAATAAGTAAATGATACAATAAACTATATAGTATGTTGAAAGGTGTTGAGTGTTATGGGAAAAAACTGGAGGCATAAATTTTATAACGTGAGTGAGGAATTCCCTGTGTCAGAGATACTGGATAAAGTGCTAGGAGGTCATTATTTCCTTTCTAGGATGAACATAATCTCAACTATATCCATTGAATAATAACTCTCATTATCTCTGCCCTCCCAGCCCCGGAAACCTACTATTGTATTCTCTGCTGCTATGAGTTTGACTATTTCAGATATCTGCTATAAGTAGAATCATGCAGTATTTGTTCTTCTGTGACTGGCTTATTTCACTTAGCATAATGTCCTCAGCTTTATCCATTTTGTAGCAAATGTCAGAACTTCCTTCTTTTTAAAGGCTGAATAATATTCTACTGCATATACCACAAATGTATACACCACATTTTCTTTATTCATTCATCCTTTGATAACCATTTAGGTTGTTTCCTTATCTTGGCTATTGTAAATAATGCTATTCTGAATATTGGTGTATGTATAAACGTTCAAGTCCCTGTTTTCCATCCCTTTGGGGTCAATACCTAGAAGTGGAATTGTTGGATCAGATGGTAAAATTTTGTTTAGCATTTTGAGGAACCACTTGCTATTTTGCACAGTGGCTCTACCATTATACATTCCCAACAACAGTGCACTAAGATTCTAGTTTTTCTGCATCCTTACCAACACTTGTTATTTTCATTTTTTTTCTCTTTGATAGCCATTCTAATGGGTATGAAGTGGAATCTCTCATTGCAGTTTTGATTTTCATCACTTTAATGTTGAGTGATATTGAACATCTTTTCATGTGCCTTTTGGCCATTTGTATATCTTCTTTGGAGGAATGTATGTTCAAGTCTTTTGCTCATTGAAAAAAATTGGTTGTTGTTGAGTTATATGAGTTCTTTATGTATTCTGGATGGCAATACCTTGTCTGATATATGATTTGCAAATATTTTCTCCCATTCTGCAGCTTGCCTTTCAGTCTGTTGATTGTGCCCTTTAATATACAACATTTTAAATTTTGATGAGGTCCAATCCATCTATTGTTTCTTTTGTTGCCTGTCTCCTTGGTGTCATGAGCAAGAAAACATTGCTAAATCTAGTGTCATGATGCTTTCCCACCGAGTTTTCTTCTAAAAGTTTTTTGGTTTTAGCTGTTATGTTTAGGTTTTTGATTTATCTTGAGTTAATTTTTGTATAGGGTGTAAGGTAAGAATCTGATTTTATTCCTTTGTATGTGGACATCCAGTTTTCCCAGCACCATTTATTGAAAAAAAGCACTCAACCAACGTTTGCTGAAATCCTTAGGACAATGAGAAGAGATGTGGTGTAAAAAGTCACAAGACTGAACGAAGAGGACTCTGAACTCATTTTCTGGCCCACCCTTCTTCTTTCTGTATATTGTTGGTCCCATTTTATCAATGGAGAAAATTAAGCCTGGATGGTTAAATAATCCTAGCTACTAGTAGCAAGTGTGTTTTAAAGTTGCTGTTGAGAAGATGGTATCACATTGTTCACTTTTACAGTTTATCTGGGGAAGGGGACACTCCTCAAGTAGGATGAATCCAAATTTGCAGTAGACTGAAACTGTCTTTAGCATGAATATTGTTTTTGTCTTACAAACAATATAAAGTAAAACTCTTCTGTTTATGGTTTGTGGGACTGCACAGATAGCAGGGTACAAGCATTGGATGAGGGGTCTGAGCTAAATATGCTGGGGGAACATAGATCTAGTGAGTATTATTTCATAACTGTGTGGACACAACCAGTCTCTGATGAGCAAAAACACTTCTAGATGATGTGGTCAGTGAGTTAATGTCTAGTTTCGATTTCTTTACCTTGCATGGAACTACCCCAGGCACTAACACAACTGTCTTGGTTGTGATGTTACTCAGTTTCCCCAAGAGCTCTAGGTGCTTACATTTCTTTTCCAGTTGGAGCCATCATCTACTGTAGGTGAGGGAACTGGGGTAGAAAGACACTCCTTAATAGTTCAGAATTCCCCATTATCAGGAGCCTTGGCAGGGACGCTATGGACATTCACTAGACCATTGTTGCATTTCCTAGGACATTTCAGAAAACAAATAAGCCATGTGGAAATCCTCTAGTCCAGGAGAACAGAGGTCCTGAGTCTCAGAAATTACAGATTAAGTAGAAAGAATCAAGAAATTTGATATGAGAATCTGGGGAGATGCAGGTGTGAGTCAGTGCTGGAAGCCATGATGTGATAGGGGGTAGGTTGGGTGAGAAATGAAGGATATGAACAATTAAAATGGCAGAAGAAGAACACTTAAAATTAGCTAATTGCTTAATTCCCTGCAAAAGGACTGTTTCTATGTGCGGTGAATGGGAGAGCCATATCCCAGACACATTGACAGCAGCAGGGGTTTCAAATTTAAAATATCATGGCTTATATTTACTTGGCAATATCTTATTATTTTAACTTGTCTTTCATTGATTATTAATGAGGCTCAGAATTGTCTCATTTATTTGCATCATTTATATTTCTTTTGTAAAATTTTTATGTGCTTTGCCAATTGATTCATAAGAGTAATTTGTACATTGGGGAAATCAATCCTTTGTCTGTCATTTGTGTTGCAAATTTTTCCCCAAGTTTGTCTTTTGAGTTTGTTTGTGGTGTTTTTAACTGCCAAAAATTTTTAAAATTTAATGTGATTAGATTTATCCTGTCTTTCCCTTTGTAGCTTCAAAGTTTCTTGTTGTGATTAGAAAGTCCTAAGATAACCAAATTATTCACCCATATTTACCCTTAGATTTGTTAAATTTCATTTTAATTCCATGTCCAAATTCTTGGATGCCCTTGGAATTTATTTTCCATTTCTTTGGGAGATTGCTCAGTACCGCTGTCTCCCCACTAGAATGTGGGCCTCAGGAAGACAGGCACGGAGCTTTTCCTACTTGCCAATGTGAGGCAGTGCTGGGCACCTGGTAAGCGTTTAGCACACACTCCTTTAATTAGTACTTGAATGAAATTCTAAAGGATAAAGCAGTAAGCTAAATCTATCAGAAGGAAAACCTTTATCTCTGGATTTTATACTTTAAAAGGAATGAAAACCGAGTGGACCAGGTCCAGGAAATAAAAACAAGATGGGGAAGGAAGTGGAAACACAGTTAGACAAGGAGCTAGGGATACTGTCATAGAGAAAACTCCCCAGGGAGCTCCTGCTTTGTCTAGTATTAAGCAGATGGGCTACAGCCAGCGGTGGGTGCTTTGGCTTTCAGAGTTTAAGGAGGAGCTCTGGAGTGAGTGGGAATGAGTTGTGTTTGGAGGTGGTGAGCTGTTTTTCCCTAGGGGTGCTCAAACATTCAACTTTCACTCTTGGGGATTGTAGAAGAGTCAAACTTCAAGAGTCAAGTAACTGTGAGCCATGGGTTGAAGATAATTCAATAGGGAAAGGCGGGGAACTGTGAATGGGGGAGGCGCTGTCCTGCCTAAAGGAGCAAGTACCTCTCAGCTCCAGCCAAGTGTTACCCTAAGTTAACAGAAGATTTTAATAAAATTAAAATTTTAAATGTGAAGTTTCTTGATTTTTAAAACATTTTTTTAATGGACCAAACAAAATTTATCTGCTGGCTGGATTTCTCTTCTGGTCCACCACTTTGCAACCCCTGTTTCAGATAGAAGAAAAATTGCATATAGAATGTCACAGCGTCTGGACTAGATGACCTTTCAGAACTCTTCTACCCTTGGCTCTCTGATTTCCTCAGCTATATATATGTGAGGGATTATTAATAGTGGCAGTATATCACTAGAATGTGACTCAGCATATAAGAAGAGAGGATAGAACAAAGGAAGAATTAGGATTTGATGAAGGAAAAAGGGTCTCTGGAATAAGTCTGCTGTACGCAGCTGATTATGACAATAAATATTAATTGTTGGTAATAATAGAGTGTGAGAAAGTTACACAAGCAAGTCTTAGGAGAGAAAAAGTCAGGAAATATTTAAAGTGGCAATGGTGTGACACATATATAAAGGGAGGGGAGAGAGAGAAAGAGAGAGAGAGAGAGAGAGAAAGAGAGAGAGAGAGAGAGAGGAAGGAAAGCAGTTTTGGACTAAAACTTCATGTACAAAATGAGAAACTAAGAGTTTAAAGTCTCTACCCTCAGCCCAGTGTCCTGGAGACATAGGCTCTTCTGCAGGCTGCACCATTCACTAAAAAGGTGGAGTGTTTTGGCTTAGCAATAAAAATCAATGCTATGGATTTTTGGTTCTGTGATGAAGCTGAGAAAGCCTAAAAGGTAGGAGTTGTTATACTTCCCAATCCAACATGATGTTACTGCATCTTTTTATCCATTATTGGGAAGGACTAAGTGCAAAGCTAAGAAGAAATGATGGCTTTTCTTCACATGGCACCTGTGACTCAAAAGACAGAATTCCTTCACTGATCTCCTGACCATCCTTTCTGAAAAACATCAAGAAAGAATTTTTCAGGTGGGGCTGGACTCTCCATTGAAACTTCCATCTAGTATGAGGTCTTGATGATTCCATCTTGATGTGACTCACAGCTGTGTACAGCAACATGGTCTATTTCTTGAAGGTACTATTTGAGCAGTAGTTCAAGACTCTTGTAATTCAATTGAATTAATTCATTTACTGACACTCTACTGGGTATCAGTTGTTGTGGCAATTAGGAATGAAGGCAAGATTCTGTCTTTAGATATTTACTGATGGCTTCTTGAGGGAGGGCATTTTATTC
The DNA here is from genome assembly GCA_004027475.1 of Anoura caudifer. Taxonomy (NCBI): domain Eukaryota; kingdom Metazoa; phylum Chordata; class Mammalia; order Chiroptera; family Phyllostomidae; genus Anoura; species Anoura caudifer. The sequence continues at coordinate 57,175 of PVKU01004603.1, read as the reverse complement.
TCCATATAATATTCAGCTGTAATCTGTAGGGGTTTTAATTTAATTTTGTTATTATTTAAAAAATGTATGATTATTGGTTTTAGAGAGAGAGTGAGGGAGAGAGGGGGGAAGAGAGAGAGACAGAGAGAGAGAGAGAGAGAGGGAGGGAGGGGGAGAGAGAGAGAGACAGAGAGAGAGAGAGAGAGACAGAGACAGAGACAGAGACAGAGACATTGATTAGTTGCCTCCCATATGTGCCCTGACCAGGGATCTAAACCCACAACATAGGTATGTGCCCTGACTGGGACAACGTTCCAACCAACTAAGCCATACCAGCCAGGGTGAGTTTTTAACTTTAGAGGGATTTCTTGCACCAAGACTTTGATAACTTGATGATAGCTAGGTGCCTTTATCTGAGGAAAACAAACATACCCTTATACAATCAAATTTTGAAATTAAGAACATAAAGGTGAGGCTTATGTTTATTTACGGGGAGAAAAGGAATATTTCTCCATAATTAGAGTTCATGTTACATAAACCACTTAATTAATTTCAGACCTCCTAAGAGTGAATGCCTATAAATTGTCTGGACTATTCAAATTTTATCATATCACTATTTCAAGTTTTCCAGCTAGATAAGGTCTGACTATGGTTATTGGATATGACTATGAACTGAATCTTATTTCTCCCAACTCATATGCTAGAACCCTAACCCTCAATGTGATTGTATTTGGAGTGAGGAATTAATTAAGGATAAATGATGTCTTAAGGTTGGGCCCTAATGTGATAAGATCCGTGTACTTATAAGAGGAGACACCAGTGACATCGCTCTCTTTCTCTCCACTATGTGAGGGCACAGCAAGAAGGAGACTGTCTACAAGCCAGGAAGAGAGCTCCCACCAGAATGCAACCTGGCATCCTGATCTTGGATTTCAGCCTCCAGAACTGATGAAATAAATTTTTGTTGTTTAAACCACCCAGTCTATGGCATGTTGTTATGGCAGTCCCAGCAGACTAATACAGATACAAAACCTGAGGTGAAGAGAACTTCCAAGTATTAATAAGAGTGGTGAACACTTGGTCTGTGTAAGTAGAACCCAAATTCTGTAGTGGAAAAACAAGAACGAGTAACCTTAAATTTCATTTTGATGCCAGTGGCACTGCTGCTTAAAGTGAAATCCGTTGAAGACATAGTTAGCTTTAGCAAAGTCAGGTTCAACGAGTATTGTGAAAGAATCCTCCTTCATTTAGCTCACTGTCTCAGAATTCTGTGGTCTCTACTGGTAGAGAAAAAAATAGCATGGGCAAAGTAATAGCCCAATCAAGCAGGTACTATGTAAGAGCAGTCTTTTGTTATTTTTTAGGGATTTAGGCTGTTTTCTTCCTGAGGAATTGATGTGATTGTTGAAATGGATTCCAATTTTTTTCCTTAAAAAGCAAACATTTATTGTGATCTTATTCTGTATTCACCACCGGGGTAAAACTATTTTTGAAAAATGCAAGAAAATAAAAGACACAGTGATATCCTCAAGTTCTGTGCAGGAGGGAAGACTAACATACAGGAAACAGTAACAGGAGAGCATGTGCATCAGCTGCTACAGTGTGGGGGCCAGTCTCCAGTTTATTTATTAAAACACTCTTCAAAACCATCTTGTTAGCAGTTAGTTCAAATTATAAGGTGATGGGTAGATAATAAAATAGAAATTCTGTAATTTAGATTTTCTCGATTCAGATTGGTCTTCCTGTCTACTGAGATCTTATGATATTAAGAAAAAATTTGTGTAGTACCTCTGCTATATTAAAAGTATTTTACTCATGTCTATGGCCTAAGCATATATTTTATTTTAAGTAGTAAATATCTTACTTAAAAAATGGGACAACATTGTAACAGTAGATATTTTGGAGGCAAGGAAACTTCTCTGAGATTTCCACTGTATCAACCAGTACTCTCTTGTCTGTCTCTCTTTATCCATCTCTTCTGTCTGTGTCTCTCTCACTCTGTATACACACACAAACACACCACACACATATTAATATTGTGTATTTATAATATTCATCTGTCATATATAATATATATCTGTATATGTAATATATGTAATATATATGATAATTTTTGGCTCATTTCCTGTATAGCAGAGTCCTCTATAGACATAAACTGAACACCTTGCAGTTTCAGTTCCAGAATAGCTTATTAAACTATCAGCACATGAGAAATAGGAGAAGACTGTGGATGAACAGAAAAGATTGGACTTCCCTATAGGATAATGGATTTTCCTCCAGTAACTTATGAGTCAACCTAATGCTTTGGAACATAGGTTTTAGTTACTCTTAAGGTATAGACTAAATCCTGAACAAGGCTTGTAAAACCCTACATAACCTGACCCCAACCAACTGTACTATGCTCCCCTTAGCCAAGCCCTGGCCATGCTGTTTTTTTCCAGTCTCTTAAAATATGTGGCCTTGGCTAATTCCAGTCCAGGGCCTGCCCAGGTCACCCCTTCTGCTCCCTCTACATGTGTGGCTCCCAATGACAGTCAGATCTCAGCACACTTCCTCAGGAAGCTTTCTAGGACTTCTCTTTCCTCTCTCATAGCTATGCATATTTCTTCTTTTTAGCACTTGGACACAGTATAATTTTACATTTTTGAGCAATTATTTAATGTTTAATTACCATCTATTCTCCAATTGGATTATAAATGGCAACAGTGCATGAGTTGCATCTCTTTTGCTCATCATTGAATCCCTATCCTCTAGTAACAGGAATAATGGTTGAGAAGAAATAAAGAGGAAAGAAAGAAAGGGAAATTATGGAATGGTTGGAGTAGCATATGCTTCATGTGGGGCTTGAAAGTTCTGAGGACTTCGTTTTCAGAAGACAGAAGAAGCAGATGCGAATAGGGAGGTACATGAGTTTTTGCCCTTCTACGTTCTTCAGCTAAATAGCTAATGAGACATCCTCCCATCCTTTGGGCCTCACTCCCCTCTCAGGCCCCCTTAGTCAGGGATTGTTGGTTGTGGCAAAAGGAAACCTACTTAAGCTAGCTCAATAAAAGTGGGAAATTTTACTGTAATGATAAAATAGCCAATCTCATGGATACAGGAGCTCAATTGCAGCTAGAGCTCATGGGAACTGGGTTCCAGAAGTGACTGGCGAACCAAGGCTTCACTCTCATATCTCAGGGATGCCATGATCTGATTCATCTTTCCTTCATTCTGACTCTTTCTGGGCCCTTCTTTTAGCAAATTTCCTCTGTTTGCAAGAGCTCAACACAATTACAAACCTTCAAATATACATTATAAATCAGTACAAATTCTTTCTATTAAACTGATTACAGTATCTGCATTTTGAAATTTTTTATTAAATTTATTGGGTGTCATTGGTGGGTAGGATCATGTAGGTTTCAAGTGTACATTTCTATAATACTAGATCTGTACATTGCATTGTGTGCCCACCACCAGAGTCAAACCATTTTCCATCACCATATATTAGCCCCCCTCCTGACAAGTCCCCCACCCCCTTTGCTCTGGTAACCACCCACTACTGTCTGTGCCTGTGAATTCAGTTTTATAGCTCATATATGAGTGAAATCATATGGGTCATAGCTTTTTCTAACTGACTTGTTTCACTCAGCATAACATTCCCCAGGTCCATCCATGTTCTTGATCAAAATTCTCTAGAGAAAAAAATATGAGTCAACTGGCCAGACACACTATTTTTTAAAAAAATTAGATTTTTAATTTTAGTGACAATCTTTTAATCTTTTTATATGTACATTAAAAGGAATACCATAGATCCTTCTGAATAATACATTTTAGTGTTTGGAATTCCCTACATCATGGTTTTTCTTCACTTCCCCATCTTCCACCATTACTTTTAACTCTCATCCACAATTCCAGGGAAAACACTACTCTTCCATAATTAAAGGAGGAAAGAACCTACCTATTTCCCAACATTTTCTTCTTGTTCTTCCTATAAAGAGTTTGGTCTGGGTCCCCAGCAGCAGTAATAGCAGCATCTAGCTTGGCAGAAATGTAGACTCTCAGGCTATACCCCATGGCTGCCGAGTTGGAGCCCACATTTAAAGAGGTCCTCAGTAATTTGCATGCACATTAGAATAGGGGAAGGACTGGGCTATATCATACTACAAACCTGACTCACAGTCCACACCACCAGAGGACAGACACACTATTGGGTGTGTTGTCCACTGCATACTCAGATGAAATCTAGGCCATAAGATAGAAACATGGCTTCCCAGATGTTTTAGATGGTCTGCTGTGTTTTAGATGTTTTTCATGACAGTTTTAAGCCAAGTCGGAGGTAACAGTCCAAAGTCGCGTCTATGATACAGTTGCATTGGGTCTATGTCCTTGCTGCATCACACCCCTTTGAAGAGACCACCAAGGTTAACAATAAAGCTCTCAAATGCTTCATTCTCTAATTTCCAGTGGTGAGTACGTTATGGCCAAAAGAACAGAAATGGGTGCTCAATAACCAAGGTGATTCCACCTGCATAGCCACAATTTATGGAACAGGGAAGGTCACCTGACTCAAGTTGGGCTTCTGAGACCCTTCTGCAGGAATTTGAAATTGCGACTAGGAAAGACTGGCTGCTCTAAGGGGCTGGACTTACAGTTTATATGACTGGGAGCTGTCCTTGGCTGTATCTGCCACATGGGCTGGATTGTGAAGGAAACAATTCTTCAGGGGTAGAGAAATAGGACGTTGCTGTATAGGGAGAAGCAGAGTTGAGAGATGAAGAAACACTGCCTGGGTTTCTGATAGCTGCCCAGGAGTTGTGCTCCCTGGGTTTGGCTGCACAGCTGCAAATGGGTTCTCTGAGAATCTCCTCAGTCCATACAGAAAACCCTTTCATAAAAATCTTCAGTTCATTTGAATTGATTTCTGATACTTGCATCCAAATATCTTAAATAGTATAAAAATTAGGATTATCAGGAATAACATGTGCAAAACCAGACTTTTAGAAAAAAATGTTGTGTCATCTGAAACATCGTGGGGGACAGTGAAGCCTTCCCCATCCTGGGATGAGAAGCTGACATTCACTCCTTGGTATGTGCTGGCAAAACAATTGGTGGTGCACTACCTGTTACCACCTGGGACTCGGACCCTGTGCCCACAGAGATGCGGGAGTCTTGATGGTTAAATATCAGGAGTTAGAGCACAGGTTGGTTCTTGCAGCCTCTGGTAGAGAGCCTTAGAATAGAAGCAAATTCTTGTCCAGATGTCCCATGTGAGAAAATACAGAATCCACAGAGTTGATATTGCAGAGGTCCAGCTCAAAAAATTAATGATTAGATTGGTGAGAGCTTGGAGGAACTGAGACATCTCTAACAGATTCTATTCTCCCCACTTGAACCATAACAAATCCTCTTATCATAGGCACACAGCCAGGAGCCGATTCATGAAGAGCCTCATGGACTTTGAATTCCCACCCAGAACTTTCAATTCCTACATGGAACCTTTTGATTTATATCCTGGAGAAACGAGAAAAAGAAGCAGTCCTTGAGGCAGGCTTCTAACAGTTATTCTAAGCCTCTTTGTGACTGTGTAACATATTATTACACAGTCATGAAGCCATTATTGACACCAGTTACCAGTATAAAAAATCGTAGTAAGTAAAAATGTCCTAACTTTCCTGAGAAAATCACCTTTCATCTTTTATAAATGTTATATTTTGTTTGAATGTGTTTTTTGTAATAATGCATAGAGAGAGTATCATTCTAACAATGGGTTGTCAGACTGGTAAAACTCGGGGTCTCTGATTTACAACTCTACTAAGGATGTGGTCAGCGAGTACATTATAATTGTTATCAAAATTGTTTCAGAAGCAAGGAATAGGCGGGAGCCTTGCATTAGTGAAGCTGCCTATGCCACCCTCTGTTGGAAAAAGATCTTCCTGGGTCTTTTGAAAGCTAAGGCACTGAAGTGAAGGGTGATTTTGTTTTCTGACACTGTACGGAGGCCGGAAAAGCAAAGAAGTCAGGAAAATATTCACAGTACCAGCTGGTAGTACTAAGAATGTAATTTAATACTATTTTTTGAAAAAGATGATATAAGAAAAAATGAAATAATAATTTTTGTAGTTTGTATGCTTTCTATATGCCAAGAGGGATTCTAATGACATCTCTGTAAGGCTGGGGGGTGTTAGGTGAATGACCTTGGGTAACCTTCCATCCCCCCCCCCACTTCTATATTGCTGCTCCAGCATAATATGTTCTTCACAGAGCCCTTCTGAGCTTAAAATGGATGGGACAGTGCTCTGAAAAGGGCACTCTGCAAATGTAAGAGCCTATCCATTTTTCTTTCTTTGCATTTGAGTGATGCAGTGAAAAGAAAGTGAAGCAGCAGCCTTGGTCAGAATTAACATAGGGGTGAAGGGGATAGACAATAAATGTATTAAGTAAATTATATCTTATTTTAGTAAGTGATAATTTCTCTGTAGAAAAATAAGATGGGTCAAGAATAACAGGGAGTTTGGAATTTTATGTAACAAACTTCAGTCCAAATGCCACTTCCTTGGTAATCACCTCCCTAAATTTCTATCCTGGCATGGAAACGATTGATTACATACATGACAGTTACAGATACAATGAGATGATTGATTATATGGTAGCCTATAAAATTCTTGAAGGCAGGACATATGTGCATGTGTGTGTGTAAGTTTCAGCCCAAGGTCTGTAGAGCACCTTCCACAGTAAAAAATGACAACCTGACAATGTGCAGGTGGCTTCCACCTGTCACCTCCCTGGTCCCATCTTTATCTAAAGGGTTTCTTCCTGACCTTGTTCCTTTCCTTTTTCTTGCCTGGACATTTTGAGATTCATAAAAAAAGTGCTTGTGCATCAGATGCTAAGAATAATTGCCACAATTTCTCAGCCATAGAGAGCTGTCAAAGGTCATGCCAACCTGCAGACTGTGCCAATTGTTTCTCTGGGCAATGCACTTGTCCTACTTATTTTTCCCTAGGGTTTCTCTTGTGTTAAAGATGAAAGGGAGAAACTTGATGAAGCACCTGACTCCAGGAGGGCAAACTGGCTACAATGGGCCTTGTCTTCCACTAGGTGAATAGGTTCCCATTATACCATCCCTGGGTAAAGTGTGGAGGGGGCTGCCCTGTATTTACAAAACGTCTTTCTCCTAGGTCACAGCTGGTGAGAGTGGCAGAGCCTATGATTCTTGTCACTATTCCAAATGAGGAAATCGGACCCTGGAATGCAGACATCTCCTCATGGGACCAATCAGAACCAGAATTCAGACTCCCTCAACCATTGTTAGGGAGGGCACAACAGGGCAAATGCTTTTAGCAAGGGAGAGAGAAGAGAAATGTTTTCTAGTTCCACATGAAGGGTGCCATTTAATTTAAGGAATCCCAATATCTGCAATAACTTCTTCTAGGGGACCCAGGTCAGCCATTGACAGAACATAACAGTTGTTGGGGGCAGAACATACTACTAGAGTCTTAGGCTGGACCCAAGTCCAAGATAGAGAGTATTCCTATTCCCCCCACCTTCCCTGTGCTTGCATGGGGTGGGGGGAGGGTGGACATATAGTAACCACAGGTAGGAATTCTTGGAAAGAGAAGTAGAAAGGAAGGCTAATCACCAAATTAAAATCCCTTCAGTTTCATGTCTTCAGATGGCTAAGTCAGGACTATCCTCATATATTTTTTGAGGGGGGGGTGGGTATAATAAACAGCTGTGGAAGTGGAAGGTCAGCCAGATTAAGAACTTACTCGGAAAATTAGTAGCTAGTGTAGGATGGTGGTGAGGATGGAGAAGGAAATGGGGATGAGGACCCAGGGGACTGGTTGCCTCACATGGTGCTGTTTTTCTACACCTTCACCCTGAGATTACAATCGGTGGAAGAGCAGAAGGTCATGAGCAATGAAAGAACAATGAACAAGGAGGGAATAAGACTGTCCAGAGAAAGGCGAAGTGGGTTTCAGGTGAGGAAACTGATCAGGTTTACTTGGTCCACACCCATCCCAATGCTGCCAAATCACATTTTCTTTTACACTTGTCATGTGGACAATGGCTTAGTTTAGCACTAACCTTGCCGCCTGGGTGTTTCCATTCATACCAAAAATTCTCCCTCTGCAGCCTCACACCAGAATTCTGGCACAGCTTCCCATAATTACTTAACAAAATTCCCAGCATCATCATGGTCACATTGAATTATTAAATAGTTCCTTTTTGTATGATTGTTTCTTCTCTTAGACTCTGAACTCCTTGCTGATTTTTGAACACACTAGGGGTGTTCTCACCTCAGGACCTTTGCACTTGCTGTGCCCCTTACTAAAATGCTGTTCCTCTCGAAATTGTATAATTTATCACTTGATTCTTTCAGATCATTGTTCAAATGTCACTTTTTTTAAATCCTCACCCAAGGACTTTTTTTTTTTTCTCTTTTAGAGAGAGAGGTAGGGAGAGAGGAAGAGAGAGAAAGTAACATCGATGTGAGAGGGAAGCATCAATTGGTTGCATCCTGTACATGCCTGGACCAGGGACTGTATGCACCCAGATTGGAAATCAAACTTGCAACCTAGGTCTGTGCCCTGACTGGGAATTGAACTCGCTACCTTTTGGTGCACAAGGATGCTCCAACCAATGGAGCCACATTGGCCGGGGCAATATCACCTTCTGATGAGGTTTTCATGATGGCCCTATTTAAAATGGCAAACAACCTCCCTAATAGCCTTTACTGCTATATTTTCATGCATTACTCTGATTACCATCTGACAAAATGTTTCCTTTTTGTACCTTATCTTCTGTCATCCCACAATTATGTACCTTCATGAGGGCAGGGCTCTCTGCTGTGTCCTCAGTGACTGAAACAGCTGGGTATACAGGAAATACCCAGTGAATATTCAATACTTGTGGACTATGTGATGAGTGCGTACACTCCTTTAGGTGGAACGCACTGGCCCCTAACACAGGCTCGGAGTCTATGGCACAAAAAGAGTCCAACGTTGTTTCTTCCAAGGGTTCTATTTAAAAGCATCTTGAACATTTCCTATTTCCTCCTGTGGCTTCAAGACTTCCCAATCTCTTTGGTCAGTTATGACTTAATAGCTTGAACTTTCAGGATGAGCTCCTTTATCCTGAGTGTAACTGAACAGGCTATTTCAATATGTCAAAACAGGTGATGGTCTTTTTGGCTACACCTTTGTTAATTGCTGTGTGCCTTACTCTGTCATCAGAGAATGTCTCTTGAATGGTTAATTAATTTCAACAATAGTTTGGTTGGGAATTAAATTTTAAATTCAAAATCATTTTGTCTGATCTTTATGGACAGTTTTTTCCCTTTGACTCCTGGTATTCAATACAGTAGATGAAAATTTGGTGGTAGTTTGTGTCTTGTCCCCTTTCAGATCACTTGTTTTTGTTGTTTGTTTTTTTTTCTCCTCCATTAATGTGTGGGATACTCGTCCTACCTTTGAGTCTAGAAATGTGTCTTATTTGCAGTATTGTTATTAAGACCTTCATGAACTCTTTGGATCTGAGGGCTTAAATTTTTTTTAAGCTCAAGGACATTTTTTCTTGTTATTTCTTTAATTTTATTATCCTCTTTATATATTCTCCTTGAGCTTTTTATTAAACAGATATTTATATTTTGTGTCTGTTACTTTTTTTCTTGATTCTTGTCTCCCCATCTGGTATTCTTGCTGTATATTGTGATATGTATAACAGGTTTGTAATTTACAGTTTCAATACAGGTATGCAACAAAAATAACTACTTTATTTTAAGTGAACTCAATGTTTATTCCACTGAAGGCAGAAGAAAAAAAGAATCCTTTCCAATCCTAGGCAACTCAATCACTTTCAGTTTTAAACATGGCCCATTCAGGAGTTAAATTCAGTCAAAATTCTCTCTCCTCTTTATTTTCTTCTTTTCTCTGGGAGCTATGTGAATTCCAAGGGGTTTTATTTATCATAATGACTTTGGGAGTAGGACAGTTAGTATAACTAATTTCCTCTGTTCCCACTTTCCTCTGTGAATGGTAGTTAGTCCTTTCTGGTCCTGATTGTCATATGCTTCTATCTGCCACTCTCCGTCGCCAACCATGGCTTCACTCTTAAGAAACATATGAGGTCTGCCCAGAAAAAGCCCAGCCATTGTTAACATAATGAGAGTAGTTTATGCAATATCATGTAACCTGGCAGCCAAAGAGAGTGGACTGGAGTGTGCATGTGTGAACAGTGACAATTTCAATGTACTAGTCAGTCAGGGGTGGGAAGTGGGCAGTAGATGCCATTGAGTGAGCATGTGTGGCTGTTGCATTCAAAATGAGTGAGTAGAGCAACCAATCTGCATCAGATTTTGCATTAAGCTTATACATTCCTCCATGGAAACTATTTCGATGATTCAGAAGGCTTTTGGGGACAATGCAATGAGTGATTGGTAGCTTCATCATGACAGTGCGCCTGCTCATGCATCACATCTCATAAAGAGTTTTTTGGCAAAACATCAAGTCACCCAGGTGACTCAGCCCTGTTATAGCCCAGATTTGTGATTCTGTGCCTTCTGCCTTTTCCCAAAACTAAAATTACCTTTGAAAGGGAAGAGATTTCAGACTGTCAATGAGATATAGGAAAATACAACAGAGCAGCTGATGGCGATTACAACAAAGGATTTCGCAGTACTTTGAACAGTGGAAGAGATGCTGCAAGAACTGTGTAAGGTCCCAAGTTGCCTACTTTGCAGGGGACTGAGGCATCATTGTCTTATGTGCAATGTTTCTTGTATCTTGTATGTTCTAAATGTCTCCATTTTTCCTGCAGCACATGGCTGGGTACTTTCTGGACAGACCTTGTTGTATACTCTACATTCTCTTTGCATGGGCCTAAGTCACCTTTGGTTTTCCAACCCTCTCATCAATTTTTTAATATTGAGGTGTCAGGACTGTGTGGTTACACTTGGTCCCTCTGTGTCTATCAGCTAATGCTGGTAAGTTGCTATGCTGCCTTGTTGGATGCAGAGAACCCCTAGAAGGTTTGTGACTGCCCTAGAAAGTGAGGCACTCATATCCTCTCCTTCAGATACAAAAAATGAGGTGGGAGCTTGTATGACCTACTGACCTCTCTGGGGCTCATGGGGCTTGGGTGGTGCTGGAGGCACTGACACCTTTGTAACAACAATCATAATCTTCTCAGGATACCCTCTGATTTTTTCCTCTCCTGCCGGCTGATAATATATATATTTTTTTCAACAAGAAAATGCCTCTTTATCATAGCATGAATTTTAGGTTCATGGTATAAACTCCCTGCTTCCTGTCTTCTAGGATTGCTCTTTATATTAAAAGATCCATTTGAGGAATTTTCAAGGAAAATCTTTTGTTTTTCAACATAGTCTCTCACAACTAAAAGCTTTACTGTCAACACTTTTATTCTTTTAATGCATTAAAAATTCTACTTAGAAGTTCAATTGGTTTTTTAGTCCAGGGTGTATCAGGCTTGCTCCTGAAGGGAAGGTGCTTGACAAGTAATCCCTGCTTCCTGAGTCATGGCAGTAAACAGGGGCTGTAGGGAACACAGGCTGTTGGGTTGAGGGAACTGGTGGTGGTGGTGGGAAGCCAGTGCTCAAAATCCTAAAATATTACTTGACTGAAATTAAGGTCTTATCTTTGGAAATACGAGTTAGATTTTCAGATGCCTATGATTATTTTGTACCCATTGTCAACCCCTGCTTTATTACATCATCATGATTCCCAAGATGTCTGGCGGAGGCTGCTGACTGCATATTTTAGGGGGTTTGACAAATGTAATCCTATGTACACATTTCACTGTCTTCTGCTCCTTCTGTGGCCCTCATCAATTGGTTTCATTTTCTGTGACCTCCCATCACTGCTAGCCCCGATTGGGTGGATTGCTTCCTGTAGCAGCTGCTGCTATATATGATTTCTGCTACTATATCTGAGTTGCTCTCTCTACAATTCTGACCAGACTATCTGTGATCCTGTTCACTTACCTGTTCACCAGCAAGACCGTCCAAACATTGGCAGATCAGGTTGGCAGGCTAAGACCTGCTCTACCTTTGCCTCATTTAAAACTGCACTTGGGTTGATCTTTGGGACTCATGCTCTAATTTAGGTATGCAGTGATTTAGGCAAGACCCTGGAAAGGAAAAATCTGTGACCATGTTCTACTTACCACTGAGCCCCAGCTGAACTTTCTGATTTTATAGCTGAAGAGCAAAGGAGTGAAGGAGGCCCTGAGGAAAGCTCTTAATAAACCAAGTTGTACTCATTATCTTCACAGCTCTGCAAAATGCTCATCAAAAGCCTCTTCTGTTGTACTAACATCTGGGCTATCATTATCATTTGCAAGTGTGTGCAGCACATAAGCAGGGAACCAGGCTGGTGAGGTAGAGAATCCTCAGGTAAGGAGCTTTCCATGAAGCCTGCCTCCAGGGAAAGTGATAAAAAACAGAATGTCAACAAAGGACATTCCACATCTTTTTTCTTTTGGAGATTTTATATATATATATTCTATTGATTATGCTATCACAGTTGTCTCATTCCCCCCCTTTATTCACCTCTGCCCTGCACACCCCCTCCCACCCAAATTCCCCGCCTTTAGTTCATATCGATGGGTCATATATATAAGTTCTTTGGCTTCTACATTTCCTACACTATTCTTAATCTCCCCCTGTCTATCTTCTACCTACCATTTATGCTGCTTATTCTCTGTACCTTTCCCTCCTCTCTCCCCACCCACTCCCTCACTTATAACCCTCCATGTGATCTCCATTTATGTGATTCTGTTCCTGTTCTAGCTGTTTGCTTAGTTTGCTTTTGTTTTTTGTTTTAGGTTTGGTTGCTAATAATTGTGAGTTTGTTGTCATTTTACAGTTCATATTTTTTATCTTCTTTTTCTTAGATAAGTCCCTTTAACATTTCATATAATAAGGGCTTGGTGATGATGAACTCCTTTAACTTGACTTTATCTGGGAAGCACTTTATCTGCCCTTCCATTCTAAATGATAGCTTTGTTGGATAGAGTAATGTTGGATGTAGATCCTTGCCTTTCATGCTTTTGAATACTTCTTTCCAGCCCCTTCTTGCCTGCAAGGTTTCTTTTGAGAAATCAGCTGACTGTCTTATGGGCATTCCTCTGTAGGTAACAGTCTCCTTTTCTCTTGTTCCTTCTAGGATTCTCTCCTTCATTTGAATCTTGGCTAATGTAATTATGATGTGCCTTGGTGTGTTCCTCCTTGGGTCCAACTTCTTTGGGACTCTCTGAGCTTCCTGGACTTCCTGGAAGTCTATTTCCTTTGCCAGATTAGGGAAGTTCTCCTTCATTATTTGTTCAAAGTTTTCAATTTCTTGCTCTTCCTCTTCTCCTTCTGGCACCCCTATGATTCAGATGTTGGAACATTTAAAGTCGTCCTGGAGGTTCCTAAGCCTGCCCTCATTTTTCTGAATTCTTGTTTCTTCATTCTGTTCTGGTTGAATGTTTATTTCTTCCTTCTGCTCCAAATTGTTGATTTGAGTCCTGGTTTCCTTCCCGTCACTGTTGGTTCCCTGTACATTTTCCTTTATTTCATTTAGCATAGCTTTCATTTTTTCCTCTAATTTGCGACCATACTCAACCAATTCTGTGAGCATCCTGATTATCAGTGTCTTGAACTGTGCATCTGATAGGTTGGCTATCTCTTCATTGCTTTGCCGTATTTTTTCTGGAGCTTTGATCTGTTCTTTCATTCGGGTCATTTTTTTTGTTTTAGCACACCTGTTACATATGAGCGGTGGAGCATTAGGTGTTCACCAGGGTGGGGCAACTAAGGTCGCTGTGTTGTGATGCTGTATGTATGAAGGGTCTGAGAGGTAACAATGCTGCTTGCTCCACTCTCTGCCAGTTTTCAGTCACTTCCCCTGCTTCCCACAAGCAAACTGGGCCCTCCTGGTACTGATTCCCAAGTGGGTGGGCTTGTGTATGTTCTAGGACCCTGTAGGTCTCTCCAATGAGCTCTCCTGTGAGGCTGAGAGTTTCTCCCACTGCCTCAACCCCCACAGGTGTTTTCAGTCAGAGGTTTGAGGCTTTATTTCCAGTGCTGGATCCCTGGGCTGTGGGATCTGCCTTGCTCCCCAGTTGTTCTTCCCTGTTTATCTGTGCACAAATATAGGACTACCCGCTCTGCCAACCGTGGCCTTGCTGAGAGTCCTCTCTGCCCCTCCTACCAGTCTCGGTGAGTGTTTCTTCTTTAACTCCTTGGTTGTCAGACTTCCATATAGTTCAATTTTCTGGCAGTTCTGGTTTTTTTTTTTGTTTTTAAAATTGCTTTTGTCCTTCTTTTGGTTGTGCGAGGAGGTACACTGTGTTTACCTACACCTCCATCTTGGCCAGAAGTCAGGAAATTCCATATCTTAATGGGGGGAAATACTGATAAAGCTTTGAAATTAAATTATGTAACAGGGAAGTCTAACCTCAGCAGTATCATTAATATTGAACTAGAAGAAAGCAAAATGAAATAAGGAGATGAGGAGATGACAGTTGCACAATGAAGCTATGAGAACTGCTACCATAAGAAAGAATACCTTATCATCTCAGAGGATGTTTCCATATATAATTAGAAATGATTTATAGGTTTATTTTTAAGTGAGAAGTTACCTGTGACATACTTGGCATGGTGCCTGGTACCTGGTGGGCACTCAGGGATGTTGGCTCATTCTGTGGCCACCACAGTTATTATCAGTGGGTTCTACGTTCACTACAAGCCACGTGGGAAGTTTTACTGCTATCTTAGGTAACCAGATGGTTTGTATTCTACAACATTATTGAATGTGTAAAGATTCAGATAAGAAGTAGGAAGAAAGGTGGTATTTGGGAAGTGGTCCTGGGAATGCCCTTCTGATAGGGAAGATCAGGGTACCTTACTGAAAAGTGATTTTACTTTCTCTCTTTTGTTTTTCTTTCCCTTGATTTCCTCCACAAATTTATGAGGTTGGTACTGGTACTGTTATTTGAATTTACAGATGAAAAAGTTGAAGTACAGTGAGATTATGTGTATTTTCCAAGATCACACAACTAGAAAATGATGGAGCCAGGATTCAAACCCAAGCAGCCTGATATCAGAATCCATACTGTTAACCAAAACTTTTAATGTCTTCTCCCTGGGAAACTCTGAGTGCTGGAAAGAGAGAAGGCCAAAATAGAAGCTGTCTGCATTTAAGATTAAATTACTTTGGGGTATGAAAAATATCTAATGATCATGATATGTTCTAAGACCCATGAAGTATACCAGCTGGGGTGCTCTGTCTCCACCAAGGGGTAGGTTAATGGCCTAGCAAGGCACATTTTCTACCTGAGGATAGAGTGACTTGGCAATATTTGCCCAGTAGGAGCTTGGAGTTGCTATGGATCAGTAACTGCCCTGTGCCTGCCATTCTTACCTTTTCCAATGGGTGTTTTTACTCTGGTTATCCTGCCTGGCTTGCCAATGTATGTTGGGTATTGTAGGGCAGGCAGATAACTTGTCTTTTTAGTTCATAGTTCTCTGTACTAAGAGGAGCTGTATCTGGAGGACTGGCAGAGACCACAATATCCTAGACTTTTATCCCAATGATGTAATTTATTGAAGTTAGTGTGTATGGGTCTCAGGGTGGTTATGAATATATTTTGCATATGATTGAGGTGGTAGGGCATGAGTGTTTATGGACTACAGGAAACACTGGATTATTGTTCAGAAAACAGTCACTCCACTCTTCTCCCACTGTGAGTAGAATACTCACCTGCTTCAGGGTATTAAACTTGACCATAGAACTTCCTTTGGCTGATGGACATTAGCAGACCTACATAAGCAAAGACTTGAAATGTGCTTTGGTCATGGGACTTTGCCCACTTGTGCTATTGCCACTGTTAGAAGATATCCTGAGTATCTTGGTGACCTAAGGATGATGAGAGACACATGAAAAAAATCAGAAACCAATCTCCAGCTTGGTCACGCTAGAAAAACCCAGCCCAGACGAGCCAAATCCTGGCTGACCCATGGACCTGTGAAGGTGAGAATAAATGCTTATTGTTGTGTGTCACTGAATTTGTGGGTTTTTGTTACAACACAGCAGCTAATTAAATGTTCCATGGTGAAATATTTCCAGAAATTGCTGCATAAAACATACTTCATTTCAGAGATTTACAATGTATATTATCATACTCAAGTCTGAGAAATCCTTTAGTCAAGGTAATTGTTTAATGTCATTTAACCCAGTTTCCCATATGTCTTTGAGCACTGAACCCTTTTGTGGTTTATTAAAAGTAAAAAAGTGATAATAACTAAATGTTAGGTGACCTACTTTTTGACCTAATTTTCTTCTATTAAAAAGAAAATTTCCTCCTGGTTGAGGAAAACAAAATAAAATGGTATCTGGATTATGAAATTTAAGAGCCTCTAATCTGTGGTCTAAATAGAAGAAATTTGGATGATAAAGATATAGATCATCACAGATAACAGTACATAAAGAATTTTGAATTTTCTTCAGTACATTGGATTGGAAGACTGAAGAACTTAGAGAAGCAAGACATAAACAGAAGATGATCTCCGTAGATAAAGAGACGGGGATGTATGGTAGCAGGCAGGCTTGAGGTGGTGAGAGGCAGCCAGTGACAAATTCCTGTGATGGACAATTTGAAGCACAACGATATCCATTATTAGTTCTAATTTTTCTTCTCTGTGCACCCTTTAAGTTTTCTATTAATATATTTATTGTAAATCTGTTACCCAAACAAACCCTGTGTTCATTTTACTTTAAAGAAAGAAGAAAAATAAAAAAGTCCGTGCTTTCTGATTGGCACAATATGGTACTGGGTGGGCCTAGTAGTCATGGGAAATGGGTGCAGTGTGCATAATGCTCTAGAGGAAGCAGGATGTGGAGAGCCATGCAAAGGCAATAGTGAGCTATTGAGGGTCTTTGGAAGTTTTGGGACAGGTTCTAGACATTATACTGAACCAAGGGGTAAGGGTTGTGGTAGAGACTTAGCCCAAACATTTGTTTGCTCAAATATCCACTTGCTTCTGCACATTTTCTAGATCCCTTGCTGTGATGTTGAGGCCATGTGGCTGGATTCTGGTCACTGGGATGTAGGTGAAAGTGAGGCAGACCCCTTCCAGGCCTGGTCCTTAGTGGTATTTTACATGACCTGTTCTTTCCTTGCACTCACAGCTTGAAGGCCACTTGTTCCAAATGGCATAGCTGCAAGATGAAAGAGAACTACCTAACCCACACTAGATTTTCTTTCTGTGATAAATAATTATATTAATTTTAATTTATTATATTTCTTGGGGTGACACTGGTTAATAAGATTATATAAGTTTCAAGTGTACAATTCTATAATACATTGTCTGTATATTGCATAGTGTGTTTGCCACAGTAGATTTTTCATGGCTAAAATAAACTTATTGTGTAGACACTGTGATTTAAGGTAATTTCTTAGCCCAGAGGACTCACCTCCTCACCCAATGAGCTTGGGTGTGTGCACGGTCATAAAAGAATGTCCTTTTGGGCAGCAAGGGCTGTAGCTTAGGCAGAGTCCATTAACAACCAAAGTGTGTAGGACAGACAAAATTTCTAGTCTACTTACCAAGTACCTGTACGACCTTGTGTTCCTTTGCCCTGTTTCCTCATCAGGACAAATGAGGAGTCCCATGATCTCTTTCAATCCTTAGGGTTCTTGTGAAGATAAATGAAGAGAGTGCTTTCACATGATGAAAGATACTCTGCAAGTATTAGATCTCACTAAGTTGACCTTCCTACATTCTCTTTTCTTAAATGGAGGGAAGGAGGAAAGAAATAGACTAGCCCTAGCTGACTAAGAGGCATTTTTTATGCTTGTGTCCTAGAAGCCCTTTCGTTTTGCCTTCCCTTTCCAAGCATATACAAGTATCCTAGTGCCAGTGCTATGCTAAGACATATTAGGGACTGAGGCAAAAGAAAAATCAATGATACTCATACTGTATTTGCTTAAAATGTTGATGTCTTGTTCATCATAATTTTTTTGCATTGATTTTCATTTTTAAATAATATTTTACTATTACTTACTGTTTTACTAATGTTTTTGGTGCCACCTTCACCTCACCCCAGTCCTGACTTGCCTAGAAACAACCTGTGCTGTCATAAAAGTCTCACTCATTGTCCCAGGAATAGTCCCTGGGCTCTCCTGCCCCTGTGAACTTGTTTACACTGGTCGCCTTTCCTGGAGATTTTTGCCCATCATCCAAACTGTCACCTCCTCTGGGAAGCCATCCCTGATCTATCCCAACTATAAGTAATTTTGCCTTACATTGAATCCCCATGGCACCTTACCTACATCTCACTTCAGGGTTTAGTGCTTGTTATATGGTAGGATGTATAATTATCCTACTTATTAGGTTGCACATTCTTTGTGGACAGGCATTGTGGGTTTTTTTTTGGGGGGGAGGGTTTGTTTTATTTTGTATCTTTTGCTCTTTGTTTAGAACTCTTAGTACAGTGATGAGAATCAATGAACTATGTGGTCTTACTTTCTCTTATTTCTCATAATTGTCAAAGAGAACAACCTCGCCATTCTTCTCTGTCTTTCTTAGTTCCTTTTCTAAATTAGGACATGTTGAAATTTAATGGCTTAACAAAATAACAATGAATTTGGGGTTAAAAAAATACTACAGTGTCAAAAATGCAGAGAGCTGGCAAAGGCTAGGCCAACAAGAAATTGGCAATTTCTCCTCTGGGCGATATCCCAGGTTGTTGTTTTCCCTATAATTTCATTTGCTTTTAAAGAGAAAAAAGGAAGAGACTTAATAAAACACATGACCCCCAAGGAGGGCAAACTTAGAAGACACTATGTGTCTTGGTAGAGTCCCCAGTATGTCCTACTGGATAATGTGGATCAAAGCAAAGCACTTCTCAAATAGGATATGGCCACACTGATGAGGGTGGTAATGGGCACAGTTTCTGATGTTGACCTCAAGAGACTGTGCAGAACTGGGGTTTAGGGCTTTTAGACCCCACTCAGTGGGCATGTTTCAGGGCTTTGGGAGTTAGGACTCGGATCAGGTGAGAAGCCACACTAGTAATAATAGTCTTTCCTCAGAGACCACTTTAGCCATTGACTGGGGACTTCAGAGCTTTTGTAACAACTATTAGAGTCTTCTCCACAAGGGAATTGTGTTGGGCCCCGGTGCTCATAGGAAGAGGCTGTTCTCCAACCTCCTTTATTCCAGCTTGCACCTGAACAAAACCCAGAGTGAGGGATGCATCTTAGCCAGATCTTAACCAGGTCATGGAAACAGAAAGATTAAGAGAAGAAAGAGAAAATAGTGCTTGACAGATTTGTATTGAGAAAGATGCAGTGCAGGGACTGACATTCAGGCAGCTATGATGACACTATTGTCCCCATGTTGATTCACTGAGGGGAGTGTAGGAGGAGGGGTAAGGACACTGAGGCCCCAAGAGATTAAGTAACTTGCTTAATCCTAACTGAGCAAGTATGGGAGGATAAGAACCACCCAGAACTCCTGCTGCCCAGGGCTGTGGTGTCTCCCCCACACACTTAGGATGGCTCTCCAAGCAACAACAGAGAAACAACCATTAGAGACAAAGGAAAATTAGTGGACCAAGAGTGAAGAGGACTTTCCAGGTGAAGGTGAAGTGGAATTCAGGTGAGAAAACTGATCCAGTTCTCTTGACTTATGCTCAATTCAAATAACCGATCCAATTTCTTTTATTTATCGTTTTCCTCAATATGTCAGTCCAATGCTGGAGTAGCTGCCAAAGTCCAATGCTTTAAAGATGATCAAATATTTTCTTTATCCTCATCCACTGCAGCTCTGCCAAAGGACTTCTGTCCTTTAGCACAAAAGTCTCCTACAGCCCCCAGATATGAATAGACTGCAGTGCTGGTATTCATTCATGCTTGTTTACTTAAAGGTAGACATTTCCTGAGTCCTGCTGGGCTGTTGGAGTAGATATATGAATGTATGTGAAACTCTGTTGCAAAACAAATAGTGCTTCTGTGGGCATTTTTGTTCCTAATGATAGTTCCACCACTTACTAGTACAATGTTGGGCCTGTTACTTGAACTCTCCGTTTCCTCATCTGTAAAATGGGGATAATAAAAGTTCCTACCTTATAAAGTGGTTGTGGGTATTGAATGAGTTAATATGTAAGCCACTTAAAATAGTTTCTTTCTATGTATTTGTGTTATTAAGGACAATATTAGTTCTTATAAAATTTATTTTTGATAAACAGCTTTCTGTCTTTGGTAAATAAGGATATTGGTAGCTTGAGAATGGAATGGTCAGACCAAAGATGGCTATGACCTTCATAAATGTTGATTTTTAAATTTTCATAAAAGTAAAAATAATCACTTGAACATTTGTACAGTGCCTTTCCCTTTGCAAGGGGCTTCATATCTCATTTAAAAACTTTATTCCACAAAAACACATTGAGCCTTTACTATGTGCTGAGCTCCAGGGGCATGTACTCTGGCTAGGGGAGGCAAACTCAAGAGAGACTTCTTATGGGCTGAGGTTTGAAGGTCATGTAGGAGCTGGGTGGGACCCTTGGGATGGTCAAGAGAAGGTGTTTCAGCAGAAAAGGTGGCCTGTAGAAAGCAGAGATGTGAGAGAACATGGGGGAATTAGAGACACCACAAATCATTTAGTACAGCTGGAGAGGGTGGGGTGTGGCTGTGGATGTGAGGAGTGAGAAGTCAGAAGAAGACATGAGGAAGCAAGTAGGGAGGAGCTCAAGGAGGACATTCCCTGACACTCCAGGAGTCTCAATGATATCCTATCCTTGATGGGGTGCCATGGTGAAATTTTTAACAGGAGAGTGAGACACGACAAATTAAAGTCTTAGAAATATCACTCTAGTTGCAATGAGGAACAAGAATTGGCAAGAATTAAGTCCGAAGGCAGAGAGAGCTGTTAGTTACATGGCTATTGTTTTGATCTAGGCAAGAGATGAAGAGGGTTAAAAGGGAGAAGCTGTGGTCATGGAGAAAAGGGGACAGAATCCTGAGATGGATATTCTCATGGTAAGCAGGATCCCATGCATCACCCTGTAATGGACCAATAGGAAAATTTTGGTTAAGTGATGAAACACTGCTATTTGTGACAACATGGATGGATCTTCAGAATCTCATGCTAAGGGAAATAAGTCAGACGGAAAAAGTTAAAAACCATATGATTTCACTCATACTTGGGATATAAAGCTGAAAACAACAAATGAACAAACATGAAAAACAAAAACTTATAGACACAGACAACGGTATGGTGGTTACTAGAGGGAAGGGAAGTTGAGGGTAGCGAAGAGTAAATGTGGTCAAATATTGATATATAGTGATGGAAGATAATTTGACTTTGGCGGTGGGCACACAATGCAATATACAGATCATGTATCATAGAAGTGTGCACTTGAAATCTGTATAATCATATTAACCAATATCACCCCAATAAATTTAGTTTAAAAAGTGGTTATCTAAATTTCAGGGTGTCATACATTTAGTTAGTAATAAAGGCAGGAGAATATATACTCTTATTCTGAAAATGTCTACCCGTATTAGTTTTCTTGACATACTAAGACAACTGCATGTCATAAAATTCCTTTGAGGGTAGGAGCTAAGACCTGTCATCTCTGAGGCCCCACACAGCACCTGGCATATTTTTTCCATAATATATGTTCAATAAAATGTAAACTCAAAATGCAGTTAGGTCCTATTTGTAGCTTCCTAACTTTCGTCTCATCTTAGACCTCTTAGGTGCCTCTGGCTTCATGGCGGAGAAGAACCTCACCTTAGTGACTGAATTCCTCCTTATAGCATTCACTGACTGTCCTGGACAGGCATTCCCTCTCTTCCTCCTGTTTCTATTTATCTATCTCATCACCTTGTTGGGGAACTTGGGCATGATTATCCTAATCCATGTAGATCGCCGGCTCCACACCCCAATGTACTTCCTTTTGAGTCACCTCTCTTTCATGGACATCTGCTACTCGTCTGTCACCGTGCCTCAGATGTTGGCCTTGTTGCTGGAGCTTGGGGCAGCTTTATCCTACACACGCTGTTCTGCTCAGTTCTTCCTCTTCACCTTCTTTGGTTCCATTGACTGCTACCTCCTGGCAATCATGGCCTATGACCGCTATGTGGCTGTGTGCCAACCCCTGCTTTATGTCACCATCATGACGCAGAAGGCCCGTGTGGGTTTCGTGGCTGGGGCTTACATTGCTGGTCTCTTCAGTGCCTTGGTGCGAACAGTCTCAGCTTTCACTCTCTCCTTCTGTGGAACCAATGAGATCGACTTTATTTTCTGTGACCTCCCTCCCCTTTTAAAGTTGACCTGCGGGGACAGCTATACCCAGGAAGTGGTCATTATTGTGTTTGCCATTTTTGTTATCCCTGCCTGCATGGTGGTGATCTTGGTGTCCTACCTGTTTATCACTGTGGCCATTATGAGGATCCCCTCAGCTGGAGGCAGGGCCAAGACCTTCTCTACCTGTGCCTCCCACCTCACCACTGTGTCGCTGTTCTTTGGCACCCTGATCTTCATGTACTTGAGGGATAGCTCCGGCCAATCGTCAAAGGTGGATCGGGTGGTTTCTGTGTTCTACACAACAGTCATCCCCATGTTGAACCCTCTCATTTACAGCCTGAGGAACAAGGAAGTGAAGGATGCCCTGAGGAAAATTCTGAACAGGGCCAAGTTGTCCTAACTCTCGCCAACCTTGGACAATCCTGAGAATCACCTCTTCTACAAGTGCCAGCATTCTGGACACATTATTTTCAGCACACTCAATGTTGAAATGAATATGTTATGGTACAAGGTATAAAAAAGAACTAGAAACTTTAGTTTTGGGGGAAAAAGGAAGAAAAGGAAGAGACAGCCTGAGAATAGAGATTGGAGTGAACACTCTAACTCCAAGGAAAAATGAAGAAAGGATCTGAATTTAAAAGCTGTGTAATCCAGACACAGCATACTTCACAGGCCTGTGACCATAAAACATGATTACATTTTTTTGCAAAACTTTTTGTGAAAGATTTCTGTCATATAGAAATATTGAAAATAATGTGCAGTGAACCCCCTATGCCCTATACTGAGATCCTGTAACTGCTAATATTTTGTATTTCTGCCTTATCACATGTATAATCAGTCTATTCATTCACCCATCCAATAATTCATCCATCAGTACACTTTACTTTTTGATGCGTTTCAGAGTGAATTGCAGACATCAGTATTAGTACTCTTCCTCACTATATACTTCAGAATGGTATCATCAGTTAGAATTCAATATTTAAATTACATTTATTTTTAATGATTAAATTGAGGTAGTAGTTTGATGGTCCAGTTAATAAAGCTGATACTACTCAAAATATACTTCAGACTCTTGTACTAGTTCACAGGGATGCCTCACATGAATCACTATAAAAAGCCCACAATGACATGTCTGTTGATTGCTATTGGCATGGAAATATGTCTGTGTTTTCTTTTTCCCCACCTGTTCCATCTCTCACTTGTCACCTTCTTTGCCTGAGAATCCACTTGGTAATTTATATCACTCCCACTGCCCATAATAGTACCTGCAGTGTCTGTATCATAGATGTCAACACTCTGTATTCTTAAAGCCTTTGACCTTGGGGAGGCAGAGCATTGCTGTATTCCATGCAGAGGTGGGCAGGAGGGAATCCTGGCCTGTACAGAGTCCCTGTGCTCTGCAAGGGCTAGGGTTCTCAGCCTGTGTCCAAAGTGTCTCAGAGTCTGATGGTTTTTGATCTTTATTTCTCTAATTGTAGGTGACTCAATCATACCCAAGGCATTGGAAGGGAACAGGTCCCACCTCCTCATTACTTTCTGTTCTTTTTTCAATCCTTATTCATGGAAATTAAACTCCTTTTCTCCCTGTCCCTTGTGTTGCCAAAAAACAAGATACCAGGTATGTGAATGATATAAACCCTCAAGGGAGGGAGAAAAGGGAGTGACAATATTGAGTCTGTGTGAATAAGATAGTATACAGAAGAGTTATTTGCTCCCTTGGAATCTTCCAAAGTCAGGGAAAACACAATGAATTGAAGGGAGAATGGGTTTCCAGGACTAAGGAGACTTCTAATTCAATTTCAAGCAGACAGTTAAAGACTTTCACTTAAGAAGAAAGGGCTAACAAAAAGGCTGTAGGAACTAGTGGCCCTGAAGCCCCAATATTGTATATGGGACTCTGTTTACTTTGTACTATGTAGAGGGAGCTCAGAAAGACTTTAAAAAGTGCTTTCCACTTATGTATGAAGAAGAGACAGGGTTAAATGAAATAACTTAAATAGAGAGGTCACCTGGTTGTAAATAGGTGTTAATATTTCCTTATATCTTGCTATACCTTGTGTTGAAGTTATTCAAATAAAGCAAACTGTGATCATTTCTGTTGAGTTATTTTAAGTCTAAAAGTCCTGTTTAGAGAGAAAACATGGCTGCCTCTAAATCATTGGGTATGGCTATAGTATTTGAAAGAAGAAGAAAAGTTCTTCTGGAGAGAACCTTGGATATCCAGCTCAGTAAAAGGATGGTAAGTATAATACTCTATCCACAGCTGCCTGGTCTCATGCCTGGCACTCAGCTAGACCCCTCCCAACACCTTTCTCAAGTGCCTGCCAAAGCATGGTTTCCCCTGAGAAGAACTCCCTACCATAAGTCAGGTCCTTTAGGAGCTGTCACAGAAGGAATGTGTTGGTATCATGACCTCTCTGGTAGCTTTGTGAAATCCTTTCACCCTCTTTTGCCCCTGACTTGAAATAGGGGTTATGGGGACCAGACTGCTTGGTGCAGAGAAGGAGAAGAAAAGCCACAGCCCTTCCAGAGCAGGGCAAGCTAACAGATAATACCTTACTTTGGTTGCAGCAAACATGAGCAATATGGTATGAATTTCAGGGTGCCAAGAAGGGGCCTGACTCCATTTTAAATTCCCTTTCTTTGTTTTTAATGCTCTTACTTGAAATTTGCCTGCTTGACTTTTATCTGGAGATTGTAGGATATGACAGAATGTGTGCTGGGTGGTGACCGCCACTTACCAGCTATGGGTCCTTCATAAGGGAATTCCCTATCCTGTCCCTCAATTTCTCCATTTACAAAATTGGGGAGAAGATGGAATAAGAGAATTCTAAGAGTCCCTTTTGGTCTGACATTCTATGTACTTGGGCTTTACCTCCATTAAAGTATAAATTATTTGAGAAGAGATCCCACATTATATATTGCCAGCCGCTTCCTTCAGAAGAGGACTGTTTCAGAGTCCTCTCCAAGCATGGGTCAGAATGGGGAGTGAGCACCTGAGAACTGAGTAACTGAGAAGTGTGCGGATGGGGAAGATGCAATGACTAGACACAAACTTTCCACACTTGACATTGGCTCTAACAGGTCAGGCATAAAGCTTAAAGAAGTTACAGCAATTGTCTTTCCAATGCCTTGTTGATGGACACTAGATTTGCAGGAAGGATGTAACATGAACTGTTTAAACTCCAGTGGCAGATCTCCTTCCAGCTCTGTCACCTGTTGTTTCCCCAAGTTACTGCTTAGCCACCACTTCTGGGGGTTTCCTGCTGAACAGGTGCAATGGGAATTTTTCTGATTCTCCTTATCTTAGTGTGGTGGAAATCTGTTCTTTTGTGTTTCCAGAATAGCATCCCCTCTCATCTGGGAAAAGCCCTTTTCTTTACTCTGGTTAGAACCACTCTTGGTTAAGTGGTTCACATGGGTACTTCCATCCCCTTGTTGATTCCATCCTTCCGGTGTTCACTGATTGGCCCTGAGGTAGGTAGACACCTGACTAATACTAGGCCAATCTTGGAGCCCCATCCTTTGGCCATATGACATCTTTGGCTTTCTTTGGGATTTTTTTTTACCTTGGCACCAGGAATAGTTATTTTTTTTTTTTAATCTCTTTTGTGGTGAAAACCTGGAACACATGAAGTGTGGACATGGCTTGTGGCCATATTTTCAACATTGTGAAAAATGTAGATTTAGAAAGAAAATAAAGCTCATAATCAGAGACAGTTAAAGACAATGGAAAAATTCTTGATGTCATGGTCTCAGGTGTCCCCAAGGTCTAGCCACACTCTCTCCTGTCCTCCCCATGGTTCTGAGAATCTGAATTCTTCTGTGTGCTTAGCCATGCTGTGTGCTAAGCTTTGGTCACATGCAACTAAGAAGTCCTCATTAAGAAACCCAGGGACTGTAAATCATTCCTCTTTTAGGATCTCATTCTCAACACTTGTAAAAGTTTGGACTGGATTCCTAAGTTCCTTCTGGTTCCATCATTCTGGGAAGTTTAAATCCAGAAACTCCGAGAAAATTTATAAAAGAAGCAATGGAATAAACTTGTCTCAGGTCTGCATATCCTTGGGAAAATATGGGAAATAGGAAGGGGAGATATGCATTTTAAAGAATTATAACTGAATCAAGATGAATTCATTTGATTACCTGTTCATCTTTTATTTGGAGATTCTCCTGTATTTTGGAGAAATAAGGGACTTCTGAGTAAAGTGCCAGTTAATCATTTTTGGCTTTAAAAAGTCATGGAATCAAATGAAATAATCCAACCAGTAACTGTCTTTCTATCAATATTTGGGAACCTCAGCCTGTTCACCTGTGCCTGGGAAAGCCTGAGTCACTTGACTTCTAATATCCCTTTTAGTTCTAGCTTCTCACAGGAGCCTAGAAAAATTTTGGATTTCCAGAATATGTAAAACAAGGGCAGCTCACTGATGATGAACTGCTGTAGCAGGAAAAGTCCTTCCAAAGAAAATTTATGAGATTTAGCCTTGAATTGGCATGAGATCCACCCAAGTATGGATTGGGAAATATAGCAGAAATGGATCCCAGGGTGAGAGTTGAGGATATATCTTTCTTACACAAAAAATCTGTAGTCCATCCTAGTGCCTCCTCTAGACTGTAAGTCATGACTCTTTGGTAACAAGGAATAGATATCCACTTAAAGTAGTTCAAGAAAACAGCATTTTGGAAGAGGAGAGTGTTTTTTTAAAGTATATTTTACTGATTGTGCTATAACAGTTGTCCCATTTTTCTCCCCTTTATTCTCTAATACTGTGTACCCCACCCCCTACCAGCGTTCCCCTCCTTAGTTCATGTCCATGGGTCGTACATATAAGTTCTTTGGCTTCTCCATTTCCTATGCTATTCTTAACCTCCTCCTGTCTCTTTTGTACCTACCATTTGTGTTTCTTATTCCCTGTAATTTTTCCCTCATTCTTCCCCCTCCCTGTCCCCACTGATAACCCTCTATTTGATCTTCATTTATGTGACCCTGTTCCTGTTCTAGGTGTTTGCTTTGTTCTTTTTTTTCAGGTTCATTTGTTGATAGTTGTGAGTTTGTTGTCATTTTACTGTTCATATTTTTGATCATCTTTTTCTTAGATAAGTCCCTTTAACATTTCATACAATAAGGGCTTGGTGATGATGAACTCCTTTAACTTGACCTTATCTGGGAAGCACTTGATCTGCCCTTCCTTTCTAAATGATAGCTTTGCTGGATAGAATAATCTTGGGTGTAGATCCTAGCCTTTCACCTTTAAATACTTCTTCCTAGTCCCTTCTTGCCTGCAAGGTTTCTTTTGAGAAATCAGCTGATAGTCTTATGGGAACTCCTTTGTAGGTAACTGTCTCCTTTTCTCTTGCTGCTTTTAAGATTCTCTTCTTATCTTTAGTCTTGGCTAATGTAATTATGATGTGCCTTGGCATGTGCTTCCTTGGGTCCAACTTCTTTGGTACTCTCTGAGTTTCCTGAACTTCCTGGAAGTCTAGTTCCTTTGCCAGCTGGGGAAATTCTCCTTCATTATTTGTTCAAATAAGTTTTCAATTTCTTGTCTCCTTCTGGCATCCCTATGATTCAGATGTTGGAATGTTTAAAGTTGTCCTGGAGGTTCCTAAGCCTCTCCTCATTTTTTTGAATTCTTGTATCTCATTCTGTTCTGGTCAAATGTTTATTTCTTCCTTCTGCTCCAAATCATTGATTTGAGTCCCGGTTTCCTTACCTTCATGGTTGGTTCCCTGTATCTTTTTCTTTATTTCATTTTGGATAGCCTTCACTTTTTCCTCAATTTTGTGACCATACTCAGTCATTTCTGTGAGCATCCTGATTACCAGTGTTTTGAACTCTGCAGCCAAACTTTGAACTCTGATAGGTTGGCTATCTCTTCATCACTTAGTTCTATTTTTGGAGTTTTGATCTGTTCTTTCATTTGGGCCATATTTCTTTGTCTCAGTGCCCCTGTTACATTGTAAGGGGCAGAACCTTAGGTATTTGCTAGGGTGGGGCAGCACACTGTACTGCACTGTGGTTCTGTATGGGCAGGAGGAGTCAGAGAGGGAACAATTGCACTTGTTCAGTTCTCAGCTGTCTTTCAGTCACTTCCCCCACTACCCACAAGCAAATTGGTCCCTCTGGTGCTGATTCCTGGGTGAGTGGATTTGTGTACATTCTAGAACCCTGTGGGTCTCTTCAACTGACTCTCTTGTGAGGCTGGCAGTTTCTCCCACTCCTGTAACCCCCACAGGATTTTACAGCCAAAGGTTTTGAGGCTTTGGTTTCCAACATTGGAATCCTGGGTTGCACGATCTATCTTGCTCCCCAGTTGTTCCTCCCTGTTTTTCCACATGCAAATGTAGGACCACCTAGTCTACCAGCCACAGCCTTACCACCAGTCTGCTCCACCCTGACTGCCCATTTCTGCCCCTCCTACCAGTCTGAATGAATATTTCTTTAAGTCCTTGATTGTCAGACTTCCATACAGTTTGATTTTCTGGTAGTTCTTATTATTTTTTGTTTTATATTTGTTGTTGTCTTTTTGGTTGTGTGAGGAGATAAACTGTATCTACCTATGCCTCCATCTTGGCCAGAAGTCCTAAGTTATTTGGGAGGGGAGAGTGTTAATACTGGCAATCAGCCCATTGACCTTTCTCCTCATCCAATCACATGTGCTGAGAAAGGTGAGACCATATGGGGCCACAGGGGGTGCTGAGTCCATCCTTTCACCATGGCTGTAATACCTGTTAGAAGGAGCAAGGGCCTGGCCAAGTACCCCAAGAATTTTCTACAACAATATCCTCTCTCTTCAACTTAGGTCCCATCTCTAAGCCCTATCCTCTTCTTTCTAAAAGGCTAGAAAGAAAACACAAATGTAGAGGGAAAACTTCTCAACTCTTCCCAAACATGAAGTTCAGAGACATCCTCCTGAGGGTTTGCAATGTAGTGTAGGAGTTAAGAGTGTGCATTCTGAATTCAGATTGTTTGGGTTCAAACCCTAGCTCTGCCCCTTACTATGGGACTATTGGTGATCCACTTCAACTCTCTGTGATACACTATACAGAGTGTTTAGTGTTTACTTCAACACTAAATTTTCTTGTCTGCTTAAAATTGTGATAATAGTACCTAACTCATAGGATTGTTGCATGGATTAAGTGAGCAATACATCTATCTATCTATCTATCTATCTATCTATCTATCTATCTATCTATCATCTTAGAAAGGGATATAGCATATAGTAAGCAGCTTAGGTAGTTTTTGCTATTATTACCTTATTAGATTTCCATTTCAGACTTTGACTCAGCTTCCACCATGCCCTGAATCTCTAAATCAGGAAACCAAAGTTGGTCAGATACACAGTTTTTAGGACCAAATCTTTAAATTTCTTTTACTTTAGTTTTATAAGTCTCAATGCTCACAATATGTGAAATCTTGATCTATATTTATAAGGTTCATTCTGCCTCTTTTCTGGGTCTGGCTTCATAATGACAATCTTAATAATTATTTGGAAATGGTTTTAAACTCTACTGTAGCTTCCTGAAAGTAGGGTTGTGATGGCCTCAGCAGCTTATTTCATTTGGGGGTGGGGGTGAGACAGGGTCAAGATTGTTTATGAAGCAGAACTGCAGAGGCTCAGACATGGACCCACTTAACAACTGAAGGAAAAGTCTCTTAAAAGGAAAGATGGATTCCTCTTCCATAGTTCCCCAGGGGGATGAATCCGGAAGGATGATGCTCTTCGCCTGGCCCCCTCCCAGCTCCCTTCCCAGTAGGAGTGATTGCTCTTGCAGCAGCCAGTCTGACAGAGACTAAAAAGAGCCAGATCTTGGGATGAGTCATCAGGAGATGCCTTTGCTTGGAATGATTGCTTCTTTGCTGTTTGGCATTTGGTCAATTGCTGAGCTTTTTTGGAGCTGCACTGCCTGAGCAGCATCCTTATTTAGGCGCTCTAGTTCTGCAGCATGCTAACCTGCTTTCAACGAAAAAGAGCTACTGTGGTCAAATATTTTTGGTTAGTGGTGGGTTAAAGAAAGTTGACAGGGTTTCATAAATATAGGACTTTAGGGATCCTTTAAAATGATGGCATGCAACATGATTTTCCATGTGGGGATATAGTATGCAGTGATTTCCAAACTTACGAGAACAAAAAACCTATTTTCCACCTAGGACATTTGGGGGAACAAGACTTTGCAGTGTAGAAGCCCTTTGGCCATGGTTCTCAAACTTTGCTGCACATTGCAATTACCTGGCATTTAAAAAAATACTTATATCTGGTTTCTACACTGAAATGTTCTGATTTATTTGAAGGGGTACACGCTGAACCTTGGGATTTTCAAAGCTCCCAGCTCAGGTCATTCTGATCTGCACCAAAGTTGAGAACCTCTGCCCTTAAGTCCTCTTGTCTTGTGACTCATCCTCCTCATTTTGTGACTAATCCTCTGAACAGGATTAGTCAATAGAACACTGACCCAGTTCAAGTCATTGTTTTAGCAGCAAGTAGCTGCATAGCCTTCTCTGTATTTAGTTTTTTATATTTGTAATAGAGAACACACCCTGGCTATCTTAGGTCTCTTGTGAGGGAGAAAGGTGCTGATGGGACTTTGAAGAAATCATGGTCTTTAAGAACACACCTTTAATATTTTAGTTTACAACAATGTACAGAAGGTCAAGCAGGGTTAGAGTTCCTGAGAATGCTTCCTAAGACATTGTCTTTAGATATAATTTTTGGAGATCAGCTGTGTCAGAACCACCTGAGATGACTGTCAATCTAAGGCCTTGTTCCATGGCAGACACACCGCATCAGAATTTGTGAGGGTTGGGATGATAGTATTCGCATTTTCAATACATTAGTTAGGTGATCCTTACACACATTGAAGTTTGAGAGCCAGTACTCTGGAGGAGAGGTTGGTTTCCATTAACAATTTGCTCAGTTTGCCTAGTGGAAGTCTGTTCATGACCTGCTCACACCTGCTTTTCTATCATTTCATTTCACAACTCCTGTGCTTGCACTATTAAGGTGAACTTGTAGAATCATAGTGTGTCTCGGTGATGAGCAAACGTTTTGCTAAAAAACCAAACCAAACCAAAAACAGCCTCCTTTTGAAATCAGACCACAGAAGGAAGGGTGCCATTGTGCAAAATCCTTGACAAAATTCCCAAATGAGATATATGAAAACTTCGAAGAAATTCTTTTTTTTTAAATGGTATAAGGCAGGGATGAGGCAAGAACAGAAATTAGCCTCATCAGATCCTGCTGAGCAAAGGCAGGACATGGGATGGAACTTTGGGAGTTTGAAATGAAAGAGAAATTTTCAACGATTTTGGATGCCTTGTTAGGAAGTCACATGAAGATAAATTGCCTGTCCTTGGAGACTCACCTCAGGAACCAATTAGTGCACGATGTTGGTGCAGTTATTACAAAAGCACCACTAGCAAGGTCTAGTGCTGGATCAGAAGCTCAGTGAAAGAAGCTAGTCCTCTAGCTCTACTATCCTGGGCTGGGTCTGAAAAAAAATCCCAGGGAACCCTAGTGCCAGGGATGTATTATTTTGGTAATAATAAGGGTGAAAGGAAAGAGAGAAACTCCATGAAGAGAGAATAGGACATAGATGTTCTGGGAGTGACTCATCTCAACTAGATAAAGCAATTGAAGTCCAGAGAGGAAAAGTGACTTGCCCAGGCACACATATCTACTGTGGGTGAACTAGAACCCAGGTATCCTCTGGATCAGCAGTTTACCAGCAGAGGAAACACTAAACAAAGGAGGAAGGCACTAGCAAGGAGAATTCAGGTGAGGACGGTTGATGCCCAGCTCATGGCTTTCAGAATTTCTTTTCTTTGTTATCCCTAATGAGTTAGCTCAGTATTGACCTGATTGCCGTTGTATCAGGTAATCAAATATGATCAAAGCTGTCCTTTAAAGCCCATTCTAGAACTCTATTTAGGACCTCAGATTCCTCCCAAAACACTTACTTAGACAACACCAGAGCTTTCTCTGTGTTCAAAATCGGATGTCGTGAGTCACCAAACTACTGCTTTTATTAAGACTGTGAGAACAACCAGACAATGGTCATGGAGCTTTGCTAGGTGCTAAAATGAGCTAATGTTTGCTCTTTCGATTCCAAGGTTAATGCTAGTACTTTCAGAAAACGAAACAAAACAAAACAAAAAAGCAAAAAACCCTTGATTAGCCAGCCAGCGCTAATTAAGATAATAGCTGTTGTTAAACATTTATGTTGCTAGACTGAAAATAGACATATTCCCAAAACAGAGCCCATCACTGATTGCTAATGGATTATTTGCTCATGGTCTTTTGTTCCTAGAATATCAATTTTCCTTCCTTAAAATGTTCATTTATAATTTTAAATAGCTACCGTATCCATGTGGAGTGCTTTTAGCTTTCCGAAGCATTTTCTCATCTGTTTTAATCTATGCATTAACCTTATCTCATAAAGCAGAGCAGATGTTAGGATTCCCTTTTGGCAGAAGAGGAAATTGAGGTGCAGAGAGGTTAAGTGCCTTGTACAAGATCAAACAGCTAATTGGGGACAAAGTTGCAAATACAAGGGCTGACTTGTAAGGCAGATAATCACTGGCTCTCCATTCTTAGTATAATAGAAGCATTCATCTCTTTTTATCTTATATTCGAGTGAGCTCTGTATTTATCTGCTTCCACATTAGACTGCAGTTTGTTGAAGTCAAGTGCCTATATGTCAGACACCCAATTTAATGCTTTATTTCTTGAAAATGAGTTGAACTTTCCCCCCATCTGGCTCTTGTCTTAGCCCTCTCAAGCACACTGCTGAATGGATGGCTGGGTGGAATCACACCCTCGTGACAGAGTTCCTCCTTACTGCATTCACTGAACATCCTGAGTGGGCGCTGCCTCTCTTCCTGATATTTTTGAGTTTCTATCTGGTCACTCTGCTGGGGAATGCGGGAATGGTCATCCTGATCCACAAAGATCGTCGGCTCCACACCCCGATGTACTTCTTCCTTGGTCACCTCTCCTTCGTGGACATGTGCTACTCCTCTGCCATCGTGCCTCAGTTGCTGGCTGTGCTGCTAGACCACGGCACGGCCATCTCACAGGCTCGCTGTGCAGCTCAGTTCTTCCTCTTTACCTTCTTTGCGTCCATTGACTGCTACCTCCTGGCAATCATGGCCTATGACCGCTACGTGGCCGTGTGCCAACCCCTGCTTTATGTCACCATCATGACGCAGAAAGCCCGCTGGAGCTTAGTAGCTGGGGTTTATGGTGCTGGTTTTGCCAGTGCCTTTGTGCGAACGGTCACAGCTTTCACACTCTCCTTTTGTGGAAACAATGAGATTGACTTTATTTTCTGTGACCTCCCTCCTCTGTTAAAACTCACTTGTGGGGAAAGCTTCACTCAGGAGGTGGTCATTATTGTGTTTGCCATTTTTGTCATGCCTGCTTGTATATTGGTGATCTCAGTGTCCTACCTGTTCATCGTTGTGGCTATTATGCAGATCCCCTCTGCTGGGGGTCGGGCCAAGACCTTCTCCACCTGTGCCTCCCACTTCACTGCTGTGTCACTGTTCTTCGGCACCCTCATCTTCATGTACCTGCGGGATAACTCAGGCCAGTCCTCTGGAGAGGACCGAGTGGTGTCCGTGGTCTACACAGTGGTGACCCCAATGCTGAATCCCTTCATCTACAGCCTGAGGAATAAGGAGGTAAAGGCAGCTGTTAGGAAAGCCCTGAGCAGAACAAAGCCCTAAATGGACCCTTGTCAAATATGTCATTCCTCAGTTACTCCATCCTTTGTTTTTCTCAAGTATCACCTACTTGGGAAGACTTTCCCAGACAACCCTACTTAAAACTGCACTTGGACTCCCCACCTCCAATTTCTGGGTTATTATTCCATGTAATACTTGTCACCATCAGATGTACTGTGTTTTATGTATTTGATATTGTCTAATTCCCACAACTAGAAAGCAAACTACATGTGAGCAAGTATTTTTATCTGTGGAGAGTCACTGTTGTATGCTAGTGTCTAGCAAAGCTAGCACATAAAGACTTTGAATATTTGTTGAATGAATGAATTAATCTCAGGTTCTAGTGTTTACCTTTAAGTTTCAACTTCTTCAGTTCTCAGTTTTCTTATCTGCCAAGTGGGTTTACCTACTTTGTAGTACTATATTTTGGGAATATAACTCATGCATTAGTATCTGTTGAATAAAATACATTGCCTGGCACAACAAATACTTGGTGAGTGGAGCAAAAACATTGAAAGATCACAAAGCTATCTACAAAAGCAACTATTCTTTTGATCCCAGGCATTTTTCAAATCTCATCATTTATTCCTTCTTTGTTTCCTTATTGTTTCTGTGGTTTTTCAATGATGATGATGATTACACTATATGAACTAACATTTTCTAGGCACTTATCACCTTGCAGGAATTGTGATGTTTGCTACAGTAATTGTCTGATTTAATTCTCACCACAACCTTATGAGATCTGTTCAATTATCCCTGTTTCAAAGGCAGATGAGGCACTTGAATTTAGAAAGGTTGAGCAGTTTTCCCAAGGCAGTGAGCAAGGAAGTGGTAGAGAGAGGCTTCCACCCAGCCAGAGCCTGAGCACTTAATAGCCATACACGCAGTCTCCTGCTCTGATCCGCTGCCCACTCTATATAGTCACTCAATCTGGAATTCATTGTAATTGTGCTTCTCTTATTCTTTTACCTGATGAAGAAAAGTTAATAGTTCAAAACTTTTTAAAAAATAATCTATTTTTTAATTACAGTTAACATACACTGTTATATTAGTTTCAGGTATACAACATAGTGAGGAGACATTTATACACCTTATGATGTGATCACCCCAATAAGTCTAGTACCTATCTGATATCACACAGAGTCATTACAATATTATTGACCTTATTCCCTATGCTGCACTGGTCAAAGTTCAGTCTTTGCAGGTATGAGGCAGTCATCAACAGTGACTTTATGGCCTCTGTGTGCTAGTGTTGTGTAATGTGATAGCCTGTGTCAGTGTGTGCATGTGTGTATGTGTAGTTGTATATGAGAAGACGATGTGTGTAGATTAAATAAATGGCAGTTTCTGGACTCTAGGAACTTTCTTTTTAAGGACATAGGGCAAAAATTTTAGACGTGTTGGGTAGGCTTGTCTAGGAAAAGATACAGGGAGAAAGCTGCACTGGTGGCCAGAGAGATTTGGGTTCACATGCCAGCTTTTGTTCTTGTTTTCACACAAATCATTTAAAAAGTGCAGACTGAGGGGAGGGGTGGGACAACTAACTTTAAAGAGTGCATCTTGGGGCCATTTTGCAAATATTAACTGCCATGCAAATGTTCCCCTAGTACAACATCAACCTCTGTAGCAGGTGATAAGGGCATTTGTATTGTAGAAAGAGCTCAGAATTTGGCACCAAATTGTGCAATCTGTTGCTTAGCTGTATGGCTTCAAATTGGTTAGAGTCTTTCAGCCCGCTTTCTCAACTGTGAAATAAAATGTATAGAGCATTTATTCTGGGCCAGGTTTTATATGAATCGCATTTATTCTCACAACAACTTGGTGTTCATGGAGAATAGGAAGGTGCTGGGAGAAATTCTACAAACATTAATTAGTATTATTATGGCAATTGTTCCAGGATCCACAACACAATGAGCACTGATGAACAGAGGAGCCCATAGCTGATCAACGACCTATTTGTTTCAGAACTGTCTGGAATCACCTCTCCAGGGCTGAGATTACCTTTGGGTCTAGAAAATTCCAGAAATGGAGAGTTCACTAAAATTTTTTTAACTCTTAAACTAATGTACACATAAATGAACACTTAAACAAATGCTAAGCACTATGCTACAAGATTTACATGCATCATTTATTTTAGTTCTAACTACTTTAATGGAAAGTAATTATTATTAACCTCATTTAGCAAAAGGAAGAAATAAGACCCAAAGAGGTTCTGTAACTTGCCAAGGTCATTCATCAAGAAAATGGCAGCCCAGGGAGGATCTGATCTCAAATGCCTCTAACTCCTAAGTATGTATTCTTTTTCTGTAATTAAAAAATTAAAAAAAATTCAATTGTAGTTAACACAATATTATATTAGTTTCAGATTTACAACAGAGTGATATATACCTTATATTTATATCCCTTGTATTTATATTATACATTTATATACCTTGGGAAGTAATCACCCCATGAATCTAGTAAAAGTATGTACTTTTACATGGTATCTGCCTTCTGCATTTCCTCCTCTCTCTCCTAGGTCCCAGCTCTTAGTTGCAATGTGCTTTGGAAGTATCTGGATTTTAGTTGAATTTTGGTCTCAATATTTGGTAGGTCTGGGCTGGGGTGGTGCATTTTATGGCCTGAGATAAATGTGAAGTTGGAGGAACTTACCTTTGCCCTCCTTCTAGATCAATGAGGAGGATGTGAGGAAATTTGCAGCCCCCTCAGAAAGAGCAGGATTGGATCTTCTGAAGCCCTTCAAGAGCATCTAACCCTCAAGTCAAACCTCCCTCCAGTAAACAGTTCATCTGTATGGTGCCTCTAAGCAGTCACCAACCTT
Organism: Anoura caudifer; assembly: GCA_004027475.1. Lineage (NCBI taxonomy): Eukaryota > Metazoa > Chordata > Mammalia > Chiroptera > Phyllostomidae > Anoura > Anoura caudifer. Next base: position 20,344 of record PVKU01004603.1, on the reverse strand, counting down.
GCCTTCATGTCTTCTTTTCAATTTTCAGTGATTACCTAGGAATTCAAGATTCCTTTCTAAACATTGTTATTTCTTACCATTAAAAAATGTACGTAACATTATTTTGTTCTATCTATCATCTACCATCTACAATATATCTATCATGAAATTATTCAAAGGATGTGTCTGAAATCTCTTCTGATATGCTATGACCTTCTAAAAACAGATTTACTGAGGTGTAATTGACATGCAATAAACTGCACACATTTAAATTGCGCAATTCGGTAAGTTTTAACATAAGCACACACCCATGAAACCATCATCACAGTCAAGATAATGAACATTCCATTTCCAAAAGTTTACAAAAGTTTCCAGAAGTTTCCTTTTATCTCATTGTTCTTTCTCCCACATGCCCCTTTCCCCTCCCTCCCCTTCATACCCCCACACAACCACTAATCTGCTTTTTTTACTGTACGTCAGTTAGAATTTCTTAGAATTTCGTATCAATTTTATAGAAATAGAATCATGTCTGATTTTATTCACTTAGTCACTCATAATTATTTTGAGATTCATTAATATATTTGTAGTTATCAATAGTTCATTTCTTATTGCTGGGCATTCTTTCACTGCATGGATATACCATTTTGTGTTTATTCATTCACCTGTCAGTGGCAATTTGGGTTGTTTCTCATTTGGGACCACTTTAAATAAAGCTGCTATGGCTATTTATGAAAAGTCTTTGTACGAATGTGTACTTTCATTTCTCTTAGGTAGCTTTTTAGGGGTAGAATGGTTGAATCATATGGTAGATATATGATTAACTTGAAAAAAAACCTGTTTTTGCAAAGTGATTGTATTACTTAACATTTCCACCAACAATGCATGAACATTCCAGATCTTTCACATTCTCATTAACACTTGTTATGGCCAGCCTCTGTAATGTTAGCATTTTAATAGGTATGCAGTGGTACCTCATTGTAGTTTTAGTTTGTATTTCTCTGATGAATGATAATGTTAATGTTTAATCTTTTAATGTGCTCAAATTGCTCAATTGCCACTAGTGAATCGTTCCTAAACTGTTTTCAAATATTTTGCCCATTTTTAAGTTGAATTTTTGTTTTCTTATGCTTGATATTTGAGAGCTCTTTGTATTTCTGAATATAAGTCCTTTATCAGTTATGTGATTTGAAAATATTTTTCCAAGTTTTTGCATTGTCTTTTGTTACTCTTAGCAGTTCTTTCAAAGAACAAATATTTTAATTTTGATGAAGTCTCATTTATCAATTTTGCCATTTATAACCTGTGCTTTTGGTATCATATTTAAGAAATCTTTGCTCCTCCCCATGTTCATAAAGATTTTCTGTTTTCATCTAGACGTTTATAGTTTTAAGCTTTACATTTATGTTTAGAATCCATTTTGAGTTGTTTTACACATGGAACAAAGTATGGGTCAAAGTAAATATTTTTGTGGATATCCAATTGTTCCAGCAATATTTGTTTTCCATTGAGTTGCCTTTGCACTGAGTTGCCTTTGTTGAAAATCAATTGTCTATATATGTGTGAACCTATTTCTGGACCCATTTTTTCCCAATGATTTATTTGTTTTTATGCCAATACCATGCTGTCTCAAACACTAAAAAGTCAAGAGATCAGGTAGTGCTAATACTTCAACTTCATCCATTTTCATAGTCATTTCAATTGTTATGAATTTCATATGACTTTGGAAATCAATTTGTCAATTTCTACAAACATATTTATTGTATGCAATTTGATTGGGATTGCATTGAATCTTATCGGTTTGGGAAGAACTGACATATTGGCTTTGCTGATCCATGAACTTGGTGTGTCTTTTAAAAAATTTTTTTGTCTTTCTTTTTATTTACATCTTCTTTAATTTCTCTCATCATTTTGTATTTTTCAGTGTATAGCCTTTTCAAATCTTTTGTCAGATTTATTCCTAAGTATTTCATTATTTAAAAAAAATTATTGTTGTTCAGGTACAGTTGTCCTGCTTTTTTTCCCATTGCTCACCCCTACCCCATCCCCCCCAACTCCCATAGTCAATCCCCACCACCCCCCGCAATTGTCCATGCCCATGAGTCCTCTATTCATGTTCCTTTGTTTGCCACTCCCTCTTCTTTCCCCATTATCTTCCTCCCTCTCCCCTCTGGTCACTGTCAGTTTGTACTTTATTTCCAAGTCTCTGGTTATATTTTGCTCACTTGTTTGTTTTGTTGACTAGCTTCCACTTATAGGTGAGATCATATGGTATTTGTCTTTTACCACCTGCCTTACTTCACTTAGCACAATGCTCTCCAGTTCCATCCATGCTGTTGTGAAGGGTAGGAATTCCTTCTTTCTTTCTGCTGTGTAGTATGCCATTGTGTAATGTACCACAGTTTTTTGATCCACTCATTTACTGATGGGCACTGAGGCTGTTTCCAGCACTTGGCTATTGTAAATAATGCTGCTTTGAACATTGGGGTGCATAGGTTCTTTTGAATTGGTGATTCAGGATTATTAGGGTATAGTCCCAGCAGTAGGATTGTTGGATTATATTCCATTATTTTTTATGCCATTGTAATGGTATTGATTTTGAAATTTTCATTTCAGTTGTTCCTTGCTTGTGTATAGAAATGCAATTACTTTTTAAAATATTGATCTTGATAAATTCACTTATTAATTCCAGTAATGTTAAGGGAGTTCATCTAGTTTGCTGCAGAGGTTTTTTTTTTAAATCAAAAATGGATTTTTTAATATTTTGCCTGTTAATATTCTTCCACATCACATTTTATTTATTTTTTAAAATTTTATTTATTTTTTAAAATTTTATTTATTTTTTAAAATTTTATTTATTTTTTAAAATTTTATTTTAATTGTTGTTCTTATACAGTTTTCTGTCTTCTACTCCCATCCCATCCCACAGAAATGGATTTTAATTTTTGTCAAAAAATTTACCTGCATCCACTAGGATGATCATACTGCTTTCTTCTTTCTCTGTGAATATGGTGAATTACATTGATTGCTTTTGGAATGTTAAATGGTTTTTGTATTTCCAGGATAAACTACCTTGGCCACAGTTTAGCATTCTTTTTATTATCAAATGAAATAGAAGATGTACTGGAGAATTCTTGGTTGGTTAAGAAGGTCACGGAGGGTATTGCCTAATTCCATATGCCAGTTTAAAAGGGGTTTATAGTTTAGAGTCTCCTAAATTTCTCTATTACAAGGAGAATAGAGAGAGAGGTAGAAAAAGCAAGATGGAGACAAAGAAGAAATTTGAAATATTTTAATCTTCTAAGAAATATGTTTCACTTAGAATTCAACCATGAGGATGCAGGACTGGCAGAGAGATCACCAGGGGCAGTAGCTGCCAGGGTTGAAGAGGGCAAATTTTAAAGTCTGATATCAGGAGTGAGGGTTTGGCTTCTGTGGTATTTGAAAGAGTTGACCCCTCCTTTTTTCTTGGAACACTTCACTTTCTTCCTCCATCTCCCTGACACTAATTTACTCTGCTTTCCTGCCTCCCTCATCATTGCTTCTCAGACTTCTTTGCTGGGTCCTTATTTTTAAATGTTAGTGCTACCCAGGGCTTAGTCATAGGTGTTTTCCTATGTAATCATCTCCCAGGTTAATTTTATCCAGTCCCATGGATTTAAACATTTACTTAAAACATTTAACTAAAATGAATTTGCCATGACCTATGATCAATTTGAGCCACTCTGGGTCCCTAACTACCTTCATGATTATCTTCTCCTCTTTCCCTTCTAGTCCAATCCAACCTGTTCTCACCTCAGGATTTTTATTCCTGCTCTTCCATTTTCTTGGACTGTGTTTCCTCAGATCTTCTCAGAGCTCACTTTCTTCTTTAGTTAGTTCTCAGTCAAATAATTGAGAGGCCTTCCCTAACTCCTAAACCTTGCTATCGAAAATAGCTATTCCACCCTATGTTATTATCTGTCTTCTGACTCTACTTGACTTTTTGATATCTTAGCCTTCTTGCTGCCTCATATTTATGGCCATTATTTATTTATTTATTGACCTATTCATTGTCTGGGCTATGTATTATGATATAAGAACCAAGAAAGCCATGGGGGTGTCTTATTTCATTGTAATTCTTACTAGGTACTCAAAAAATATTTGTTTAGTGAATAAATAAGTGGATATTTTGCTGACACTTTATACATTAGGTTTAACAAGTAAATTCTACCCAATGCATGGATTTTTTTTTGGTCTTTTTTTTCTAGGCATTTCTTTTGCATTTGTATTACTTGCACTAAGAAAACAGGGTTTTCTATTCATTTATTCACAAAACCACAAGTTGGCTTTTCTCAGGTGTGGTTAACACAAAAGAACAAAGGTAGCATAAAAGTTAGTTGACCGTGCTTTGCACAAAGTCTCTACGGTTTCTAAATCTAATGATGTTAAATATTGTCTTTGCTTATCCAGTCTTAAAAATCATGTAAATTATGTTTACATCAGTTTCTCTCTTTAGTTTGTAAGCATATTGAGGGCATGGACCATGAACTATGCACCACTTCAGTGCCAGGGCCAAACTCAGGGCCTGGTAAAGTGAAGGTTTACAATTGATGTTTGTTGAAAATGACAAATAGGAGAAGGTTTCAGGGAAATACAGGCATCTAGGTACAAATTTGTGCTTCTCTGTGAAAACTTACCAAAGTTTTCATAATTTTGTGATTCTGTATTTTTTTAATCAGTTGTCTTTTGTGTCCCACACTGAATCCTAAGTCACTTTGTCAGGCAAACTCCCCACTTGCGTACCTCTCTATTCGTAGCCAAATCAACCTCCCCATTACTCACTGCAGATGGAAGTAAACCTTAGAATGGATGCAGCCTTCTTGGAACCTACAAGTTGGAGGTAATAGAGGGTCAGGACGGGCCCACAGGGATAGCAACCAATTAAACCAATGACTTGTGTCTAACCCTGATGGTTTTTATTATACCAAATATGGGCTAGATGAAACCAGAATCATGCAGCACCACTTCTGGGGTACTTTGTCAAAGGAGTCACCCAGACCTTCCAGGTTCAAGAGGAAGAACAGAGACTCCATCTTATGATGGGGAAATGATCAAGTTGTTTAAGAGCATGTGGGATGGAAAATGTTGTTGTGACCATTTTTGGACAATACAATCTGCCAAAATCACTGTTAATATTTTGTTCACTCTCCTCCTTGGCCTCGATTTCTGCATATTCTGTTTTACATAAATAGGTTTTCATGGCACCTGCTGTTATAGAACATTCTTTGTTTATATTAGACAAATTGTCACATTACAGAAAAAAAAAAAACTAAGGTTAGTAATATGGTTTATCACGCAGTGAGTTAGCAGCAGAGTCGGATCCAATGCCAACTCTCTTGATTACAAATCTAGGACTCCCTACCATTCCATGTGGAATATGAAAGCAGAGTACTACAATGTTTCATGTTAGAGTTGTGCATAGAACAGGGTAGATTTGTGAGGCAGTTGTGGAAGACACGAAGGACAGTTAAGAGGCCAGATGAAAAGGAGGTGGTTTTACCTTTGTAATGAAAACACACATGAAACATAAAAGTTTAAAAGATATGATAGAGACAAGCAGGGGGCTGATTATATAGTTTACATATTTTCTCTTAAAGAGGTTGGATTTTTATAACTTTAGAGAAAAATAGGAATCAACTTAGACTGGAGACAGATAAACCTATTTGGGAGGGCAGGCAGATTAGAATTGGAAGCCATGGGACAGTTAGAAAAAAGGGAACATCTTTTTTTGTTTGTGTTTTGAGTATCTAAGATATACTAGGCAGTATGGTAGTTGTCTAATATCCATGTCCATTTAGCAAAAAACAGCTTTGAGACATTGAAATCATTATTCCCAATTTATAGATCAAGAAGATGAGTTTCAATGCTTAAATTAAACACTTTTTTCTTAGATCACGTAAGTGGATCGCAACTTGCTGAAAAGTCAGGATTTAGAACCAGACCTTTTCTTTATACTACAGAGCAATGGTTAGAAGAATTAGATTTAAGAAATAGTAAAAATTTGCTCCAGAGGTGGAAATATTTAAAAAGAAGTTTAGAACATGGAGAAAGAAAACCCTTTTCTGACTAGCTACAGAAAATTTTTAAGTGATTTCTGAACGATAATCTTCATCAACCAGTTGGCATCTAGATTCACAAAATTCCAAAGCTGGAGTGGAACTCAGAGCTCAAGAGAGTCAGTACTTCTACCGTCAGAATCACCTGAGGGATGTTTCCAGAATATAGATGCCTAAATTCCTTCATTAGAGTCTGGGTTAGTAGAACCAGGGCGGAGTTTGGAAGGAAAGCAGTCAAAGCTAGTTTGTAGCCATCTCTTAGCCTCTGGCAGTCTGAGGTTTGACTCTCAATCAAATCCTCCTTGCATCTAATTCAAGAATTGTGTAGGTGTAGACTCAATCCTTAAAAGAGACAGTCCTGCTGAAATGGCTTGGCGTGACTTGGGTCTGTTTGTTAAAATTGGTTATGGAGGTATCTGTAATTGATGAGTAACCATTTGCTGAGATGTAGCTGAACCAGAAAATGAGTGCTGGTCACACACTTCTGGGGGAGCTATGTGATAAGCAAGGCAAAATGCTGAAGTAACCCCAGGTTTGAAGTTTACTTGTGGTCCACACCCACTCAGCACTCTCTCTTATGACCATGCCATCCCAGCTGTGGAATGAATAAGATATCTAGAACACACGCCTAGGAGTTGTGAGATCTCTGCCATGCTGTGTGTGTGGTGTGGCTCTCCTGTATCCTCTGCTAAAGCTTTCTTAGTGTTTGATTCTTGGTGTATCTTGTGAATTTAATTGCCCAGCTGAACCCAAGACTCTGCAGCTGGTTGAGCAGAGAAAGGCGCTGCAGTTCTGAAGTTGTGAATTTTGAAAAAGGTACCCCAGGTAATTCTAATGGAAACAATTGGGCCTCATCTTATAGATGAGAAAATAGGCTCAATAAAGTGAGCTGACATGCTTAAAGTCTACTTGGGCACTGAGTCAGGACAAGAATTGATGGCTTCTATACATACAACCTCTGGTTTTCCATAAAATACATTTCCCAAAGTATGCTTTGCACAACACTAGACCTATGAACTAATCTGTGATGAATCAGGTCCTGTATGATTGAATAAATTTGGTTTTGAGAAATGCTACATACTGTATTACCCTCCTGGTGATTTATACTATACTAAAGGCTCTCAGAAGTTGTCTAATTAAATTTTTTTTAAATTTAACTCAAAGTTGCCCAAAACTGTTTGAACATGTGATCTTTCATTTTTATAACTATTAAACATTTCACTGAATAGTACCTTAGCAAAACAAACTTTGAGAAAGGCTGCCCTAGAGAAATCTAGATTCAATAGATTCAATAAAGGAATTATTAATAACTGTTTTCAAAGCTGCAAAACCTAGACTATAAGTACTATACACACTCGTTATCATCTTAAGTTAATAAGCAATTTGCATAAAAGTTTGTGGTTTTTTTCACAAAAGTTTTTAATAACACACAATATAATCAAGATATGTTTTATGGTTGTGACTTATGGAAATTAACAAGCTTGTTTCCAAGAGCAGAACTATATGGAAAAGCCACAACTCTTCAGAGGTTGAAATAGGAGGCAGATATCTGAAATGTTATTAAAAGCTGAACCATTACAACTATGCCACAAATTTTGGACAAAATCATCTACCTGGTTATGAAGATAAAAGTAATTCAGATGTCCAAGGCATCAAAGGCAGAAGCTCTTCTTATTGATGAGCTTTCTCAGGGCATCTTTTATGTCCTTGTTCCTCAAGCTATAGATGAAGGGGTTCATCATGGGTGTCACCACAGTGAATAGTACTGCACCAATTTTATCTCTGTCATTAGGGTGAATGGATGAGGGGAAGAAATAAACCCCTACAATGGTCCCATAGAAGAGCAATACAACTGTCAGGTGAGAGGCACAGGTGGAGAAGGCTTTCCACTTTCCCTCTGTGGATGAGATTCTCAGGACAGCCTTGACAATGCAGATGTAGGAGAAGAGGATGAGGGAAAAAGGGAAGGTGATGACTGATAAGCCCACGATAAACAAAACAAGCTCATTGATTGTTGTGTCTGAGCAGGATAGTTTCAGCAGAGAAGCCAAGTCACAGAAGAAGTGTGAAACAGTGTTGTTGTCACAGAAGTACAACTGAAGGAGCAGTAGAGTGTGTGTCAGGGCAACAATATTACTGAGGACCCACGGAATGACTGTCAGCAAAATGCAGAGCCTAGGTTGCATGATGGTTGTATAGTTTAGAGGGTGGCAGATAGCTACAAACCGATCATAAGCCATGACCCCCAAGAGGAAATTGTCAATGACAACAAACACAATAGAAAAGTACATCTGTGTGATGCAGCTCTCATAAGAGATGGATTGACTCTTGGTTTGAATATTCATCAGCATTTTGGGGACAGAAGTAGAAATGGAGGAAATATCAGCAAAGGACAGATTAACAAGGAAGAGATACATTGGAGTATGAAGGTAAATATCCAAGCTGATGGCCAGGGTGATGAGGCCATTCCCAACCACAGTGACCAAGTACATACCCAGGAAAAGCACAAAGAGAAGATTCTGTTCCTCAGCATGGTTGGAGAGTCCCAAGAGGAGGAATTCAGAGATGGTGGTTTGGTTTCCCTGATGCATATTTCTGCTGATCTGAAGAAAGGAACATAAGGTCTTCTTATCCCTACAAGGAATACTAATATGGTACCATTAGACTGAAGCCTCCACAGGAAGGTGGGCACTCCCTCTAGGCTGAAGGGCAATGAAGGGTGGAGAAAGATTATTTAATAAGGAACTATGTTAGCCATGCAGAGCTTCAGAAAATGCCTTAGAAAGAAAATACAGAGACATGACAGATACTTTTCAATGAACATGTTTTAAACTCTAATGTAACTCTGAGTGCGATTTTTACAGTTGGCTCCAAATGTAGTTAAATGCCCCAAATTAAGGACAATATGCTAGGTGTGCTCCATATTCTAAAGATGTTAGATACCCTTTCTCTAAAGGAATTACTTAAAAATGAACAATCTGGTCCTAAGACCTTTCACACCATCCATCCTTGTCCTTTAAATCTAAGAAGATAGAATTTTAAAGAGACATTAAAGTGAAGAGTTTGGAGAAGAGGAAACAATCTAGGGTTAAGAATGCTTATGGGAATATACTGTTGTGTGGGTGCTTTGTTCCACTCAGCTTAGGGGGGACTCCAGAAGAATTGCTCTTGGAGGATGTGTACAGGAAGGCGAGACTAGAATTTTACTGTACTCATGGCTAGATGTTAAGTGAACAAGGACAGTTTAGAGGACACATAAAGACCTAAAGACTTGTGTTTGCCTCCAGTTCTAAATGAGAAGGCTCACAGGATCAGCCCAGTATGGTAGGGATAAGGAAAAGTGTGGTAGGGCAATACTTTCTAATTTGTGGCATAGCATCAGCATGTGAGCTTCCTCTAGGCTAAGTACGTGCTGCAGGAGGTTGTTGGATTCAAGTCATCTCATTTGACTCCAAACAAAAAGCATCCTGCTGGTGTAGAGGAGACTGTAGCAGTGAAAGGTGATGGAGTGGCTCTTATAAAAGAAGAAATATAAAATGACGAGGGAAAAAATTCACTGAGCCTTGGATGGTTTGGGCTTGATCACAATGTGGAACTATGGTCCTGGCTGGTGTGGCTCAGTGGATTGAGCACCGGCCTGCAAACCAAAGGGTCCCAGGTTGGGTTCCTAGTCAGGGCACATGCCTGGGTTGCAGGCCAGGTCCCCAGTAGGGGCATGCGAGAGGCAACCACACATCGATGCTTCTCTCCATCTCTTTCTCTCTCCCCTTCCCTCTGTCTAAAAATGAAATAAATAAAATATTTTAAAAAACAACATGGAACTATGCATTTTTGAGGGACAATCTCTAATCTCACTTTCCTGTCCTGCCTCTCCCACCCACCATTAGTGCTGCGCAAATTGTGCTGAGTCCCTGACACACCTGTCTCACTGGTTAAGAGCAGCAATGAAGCAAAAACAAAAGAAAACAAAACAAAACAAAACAAAACAAAACAAAAAAGCTCACCTTTGAAAGATGGTAGGATCTCAGGAAGTTACTGGAATCAAGACCCAATAGTTTACCTTGTTGACAGAGTAGCAGCGGAGAGACAGAGAGCAGCTCTTATATGTTTTTCAGAACAGGACTCTTTACCCAACAACCAGAGTTAACAGTCATGGTGCTGGGCTCACAAGGGACATGAACTCCTTTTAAGTCCTTTGGGATTGTATCCCCGAAGTGGTTTTCCAAGACAAACAGTTTTCATGTGCCAGTCTCAGTGAGGTAAATGGGAAATAGATGGTCAACTCTGCTTATTTTGTTTGTTCATCTTTTGGTGCCTCTTCCTACTTGTGATTTTTTGTTTGTTATTTAACTGGTTACTGCTCTTTGTGGCAAGTGAGTAGCTTGTTGTGTGTCTTATGTTCCCAGTGATGGGAAGCATTTTGAGAATTCCTTCTCTGTTTCCCTGTAGTACCTAGTAGAGGAGGAGCACTTAGTAAATACCTCAAGAATTGAGTTAATTCTTGCACTAGGGGTAATGACTCCCAAGATATGCCATCTCTAGTGGAAAGGGTGGGCTATAGCCTCTGTACCACTTGAACAAATGTCATCAGTGGAAGGGAATCTCTGTACCCCTTGACTCAGCACTCAGTACTCTTAGTTGCAACCAAAGAAATAAACTCTGGCCTTTTAATATTGAAAACAAACATATTGAAATGGTATTGAGTGGTTCATAGATACATTGGGAAGGCTGGAAAAACAGACCCTGAAATGGACAGGAGCAAGGAGGCTGTATAGGCAGAGACGCAGCCCATATCAGTATATTGTTTCTTCTAATGTTTACATGTGCCTAATAATATAGTGCAGTTATTTCTCACTGCTCCTTAACAGCAAACAATTAACCAACCTATGGACTAACTATATAATTACTCATGACTATTATTTAAAATAACTTGACAATGAACAAGAAAGAAAAAACAAGTTTTTAATACCTATTATGTATCTATCATTTATACATCTAGTCACAATTAGGAAGAAAATATAAGTGATAGAAGCCAGGACAGTGGTTGATTGGGCAGGAAGAGAACTTGATTAGAAAGGGACACAAGCAAGAGAACTATCTGGGGTGATGAAAACATTTCATTATTGTGTACAATTGTTCAAATACATCAAACTGAGCCAATTTAGATCTATGTGTTTTATTGTGTTATTTACACACTGATTACAATATAACAGAAACAGAATAAGCTCATCACTTTCCCCTCTTTGCTTCAAGTGGAATTCGAATCTCTTACAACATCAGAATCAATGGAAAATCTTTTCTTGCCTTATTTTTTTCTCCTGGGTAAGCAGAGGTTGAGATGTTAAATCTTTGCTGGGATTCTGGAAGCAGATGTTGGGAGACAGAGTGGAGCCAAGGATGTTCCTACATGATAACATCCAGAGTGAAGAGTCATCTTCCCAGTCCCATAGGAAGTTATTCCATGTTATGTAAGAGAAGAGAGACCAGGGGTGTGGCACCTCCTCAGAAACAAGAAGACCCAGGATAGAACAAGCCATCAGGAGGCACTTATGTATAAACATGTGGATTTGCTGAAGGCTTGTGGCCTCATATGGACCCGTGGGAGGGAGCTGTCAATTAAGACATTTTGGAGCTGGGCTTCCTAATAACTATTTGGTCATGGGGGAAAAAAAATAAGTAAACCCTTCTTGGAAAACACACAGAAGAGCTTACCAAAAGTTATGTTGAAGAAGACACGGGCATGTGTGGCACTGTGGTCTTCTTGTATTTGTCAGTCTCCTCTACTCTGGATAAAAAAAGATTGACTTATAATTGTGGTTCCTTTCCTCGATAGTCTGTAAACTCTCTGAAAGCAAATATTTTGTTTTTGTCTATGAATTCAAGCATATAACTGAGTGCCTGGCACATAAAAGAGTCCCCTTTTTATCCTCAAGTCACTATCTCTCAATATTCTCCTTATCCTAAATCCCTGCCCTCTTCACCTTTTGCCTATTTATTTATTGTCTCTTTTCTCCTTACAAGCATAAGATCCGTGGAGTCAGAGACTTTGGAAAATGGTAGGTTCTCTTTAAATGTTTGTTTAAAAATAAGTAAATGAACATGTAATAAATATTTATTGAAGAAATTGTTGTATTATGGCATAAAAGGGTCTTTCTGAAATAGCTTCATAAATATCACAAGTGTGTGGTCTGTGGTTCCTGGGGATGGTTATACAAAGTTCTGCCCCATCTCTGTTGAGTAGCCTCTCTCCTAGTGTTAGGAACATCACACTTTTTCCTCCTTTTTTTTTTTTTCATTGAACAACTGTATTTACCCAGAGCCACCTTCCACATTGCAGCCAGAGTGAGCTTTTCAAACAAAAGCCTGATTGCACCCTGCCCCATGTCAACTTTATTTTTTAAAAATTTTATTTTAATTGTTGTTCTTGTACAGTTTTCTATCTTTTACTCCCATCCCAGGCCACCCCCAGCCCTTCCCACCTCCCTCCCATTTCCACTCCCCCTAGTTTTTGTCCATGTGTCATTTATACTTGTTTCTGTAAATCCCCCTTTCCCCTGAAATTCCCTCCCCTCTCCCCTCTGGTCACTGTCAGCCTGTTCTCTATTTCAGCGTCTTTGGTTATATTTTGCTTGTTTGTTTGTTATATCATATCACCTTTAACAGGAACCTAAACAAAACCTGTACTTTTCCATCTTAATAAGAGCTGGATTGAAACCAATAAGAACTAAGAGAATTCTCAGATTGAAGCTAGTGAGTCAAGACAGGCCTCAGCAATAATCACTATCATATTTCAAGCCTTACTGATTTTCACTAGAATCTGTAATTTTACAATATGTTTTTTAAAGCCGAGAGAATCATCATTATGAAAATATCTGTTGAGATTCTTTTTTTAAAATATATTTTATTGATTAAGCTATTACAGTTGTTCCATTTTCCCCCTTCACTCCCCTCCATTCTACACACCCCCTCCCACCCACATTCCCCTCCTTTAGTTCATGTTCAAGGGTTGTATATATAAGTTCTTTGACTTCTACATTTCCTATACTGTTCTTACCCTTCCCCTATTTTCTACCTACCATCTATGCTACTTATTCTCTGTACCTTTTCCCCCTCTCTCCTCCTCCCACTCCCCTGTTGATAACCCTCCACATGATATTCATTTCTGTGGTTCTCTTGCTGTTCTAGTGGTTTGCTTAGTTTGCTTTTGTTTTTGTTTTAGGTTTGGTTCCTAATAATTGTGAGTTTGCTGTCATTTTACTGTTCACATTTTTTATCTTTTTCTTAGATAAGTCCCTTTGACATTTCATATAATAAGGACTTGGTAATGATGAACTCCTTTAACTTGACCTTATCTGAGAAGCACTGTATCTGCCCTTCCATTCTTAATGAAAGCTTTGCTGGACAGAGCAATTTTGGATGTAGGTCCTTGCCTTTCATGACTTGGAATACTTCTTTCCAGCCCCTTCTTGCCTGGAAGGTCTCTTTTGAGAAATCAACTGACAGTCTGATGGGAACTCCTTTGTAGGTAACTGTCTCCTTATCTCTTGCTGCTTCTATTCTCTCCTTCATTTGAATTTTGGCTAATGTAATTATGATGTGCCTTGGTGTGTTCCTCCTTGGGTCCACCTTCTTTGGGACTCTCTGAGCTTCCTGGACTTCCTGGAAGTCTATTTCCTTTGCCAGATTAGGGAAGTTCTCCTTTATTATTTGTTCAAATAACTTTTCCACTTGTTGCTCTTCCTCTTCTTCTGGCACCTCTATGATTCAGATGTTGGAGCATTTAAAGATGTCCTGGAGGTTCCTAAGCCTCTCCTCATTTTTTTGAATTCTCGTTTCTTCATTCTTTTCTGATTGGGTGTTTCTTTCTTCCTTCTGCTCCAAATTGTTGATTTGAGTTCCAATTTCCTTCCCATCACTATTGGTTCCCTGTACATTTTCCTTTATTTCACTTAGCATAGCTCTCATTTTTTCATCTAATTTGTGACCAAATTCAAACAATTGTGTGAGCATCCTGATTACCAGTGTTTTGAACTGTGCATCTGATAGGTTGGCTATCTCTTCATTGCTTAGTTGTATTTTTTTCTGGAGCTTTGATCTGTCCTTTCATGTGGGCCATTTTTTTTGTCTTGATGCATCTGTTACATAGTGAGGGGTGGAGCCTTAGGTATTCACCTGGGAGGGGTAACCCACATTGCTTTGTTGTGACGCTGTATGTGGGGGAAGGGTCCAAGAGGGAACAATGCCACTTGCTCCATTCTCTGCCAGCTTTCAGTCACTTTCCCCGCTTCCCACAAGCAAATTGGGCCCTTCTGGTGCTGATTCCCTGGTGGGTTGGCTTGTGTATGTTCTAGGACCCTGTGTGTCTCTCCAACGAACTCTCCTGTGAGGCTGGGAATTTCTCCTGCTGCTGCCTCACCCCCCACCAGTGTTTTTAATCAGTGGTTTGAGGCTTTATTTCCTTGCACTAGAGCCCTGGGCTGTGCATTTTGTCACGCTCCCCAATTGTTCCTCCCGGTTTATCTGCATGTGAATGTGGGACCTCCTGCTCCACCAGCTGCCCCACAGTCTTGCCAGCCAGCTGCGCCTTTTGCACCCTGCTCCACAATCTGATGCTGGGTCCACTAGCCACTGCCTTGCGGCCCTCTCCATGGCCTGTCTCTGCTCCTACTACTGGTCTGGATGAGTGTGTCTTCTTTAACTCCTTGGTTGTCAGACTTCCATACAGTTCAACTTTCTGTCAGTTCTGGTTGTTTTTTCTTTTAAAATTGTTGTTGTCCTTCTTTTGGTTGTGCAAGGAGATACAGTGTATCTACCTATGCCTCCATCTTGGCTGGAAGTCCAAGATTCTTGATAGTGTGGTACTGCGGGTTATTTTGACCTGTCCCATATCCATAAAACAAACTGTCTGCTCAAGATGTGTTGTTATATAATCTCTCTCATGCAGTAATTTCTTTATGTATACATCTCTCTATCAACACTTATTGATTGTAATTAGACAACACAGACATGAATAAATGCGTACTTCCTATGTGGTTTCTTTGGTCTTCAATATGTGAGAATGAGAAATTGGAAATCTTGGGAATTTTTAGGAATGCATAAACATATAAGTAATTCTTAAAATATTTTCAATTTCTTTGTACATTTTACTCATTATTATGGGTATCTAAAATTTTATTTAATAATATAAATACTAGGTGTATTAGTACATACCAAACACTGTAGACTATAGTGAATAGCCAAATACTGGAACATTCCCATGAATATTATTGGTGGTATTTTATTTATTTTTGTTTTTTTAAATATATTTTATTGGTTATGCTATTACAGTTGTCCCATTCCCCCCTTCATTCCCCTCCACCCTGCACACCCCCTCCCACCCACATTCCCCCCTTTAGTTCATGTCCATGTGTCATAAGTTCTTTAGCTTCTACATTTTCCACACTATTCTTG
The DNA here is from genome assembly GCA_004027475.1 of Anoura caudifer. NCBI lineage: Eukaryota > Metazoa > Chordata > Mammalia > Chiroptera > Phyllostomidae > Anoura > Anoura caudifer. The sequence goes on along the minus strand of PVKU01004603.1, from coordinate 4,820 downwards.
CCCTCCCCTGTCTATTTTCTACCCACCATCTATGCTACTTATTCTCTGTACCTTTTCCCCCTCCCTCCTCCTCTCTCTCCCATTGCTGACCCTCCATGTGATCTCCATTTCTGTGTTTCTGCTCCTGTTCTAACTGTTTGCTTAGTTTGCTTTTGTTTTAGATATGGTTGTTAATATCTATGAGTTTGCTGTCTTTTTACTGTCCAATTTTTTTTATCTTCTTTTTCTTAGATAAGTCCCTTTAACATTTCATATAATAAGGGCTTGGTGATGAACTCCTTTAACTTGACTTTATCTGAGAAGCACTTTATCTTCCCTTCCATTCTAAATGAAAGCTTCACTGGACAGAGCAATTTTGGATGTAGGTCCTTGCCTTTCATGACTTAGAATACTTCTTTCCAGCCCCTTCTTGCCTGGAAGGTCTCTTTTGAGAAATCAGCTGACAGTCTGATGGGAACTCCTTTGTAGGTGACTGGCCCCTTATCCTTTGCTGCTTCTAGAATTCTCTCCTTCATTTTAATCTTGGGTAATGTAATTATGATGTGCCTTGGTGTGTTCCTCCTTGGGTCCAACTTCTTTGGGACTCTTTGAGCTTCCTGGGCTTCCTGGAAGTCTATTTCCTTTGCCAGATTGGGGAAGTTCTCCTTTATTATTTGTTCGAATAGCTTTTCCACTTGTTGCTCTTTCTCTTCTCCTTCTGGTACCCCTATAATTTGGATATTGGGATGTTTAAAGATGTCCTGGAGGTTCCTAAGCCTCTCCTCATTTTTTTGAATCCTTGTTTTCTTTTTTTGTGTTTGGTTGTTTCTTTCTTCCTTCTGGCCCACTCCATTGATTTGAGTCCCAGTTTTCCTCCTGGTTCAGTACTGGTTCCCTGTGCTTTTTTCTTCATTTCACTTATTGTAGCCTTCATTTGTTCATCTAATTTGTGACCAAAGTCTACCAGTTCTGTGAGCATCCTGATTACCAGTGCTTTGAGCTGTGCATCTGATAGATTGGCTATCTCTTGGTTGCTTAGATGAATTGGCTCTACGGCTTTGATCTGTTCTTCCATTTGAGCCATTTTTGTTTTTTTTTTGCTTTTTGGGGTTTTTTTTGGCTGGTGGTGGCTGTTATACAGTGAGGGGTGGAGCCTTAGGCATTCCCCAGGGCAGGGCAGCCCAGTAGCTGGTTTGTGACACTGTATGTGGGGGCGGGGTCCGAGAGGGAACAATAGCACTTGCTCTGCTCTTTCTCCTATTTCAGTCCCTTCCACTGCTTTCTCCAAGCAAATTGGGTCCATCTGGTGCTGATTTCCATGTGTGTGAGCTTGTGCACATTCTAGGACCCTGTGGGTCTCTCTAACGAACTCTCCTGTGAGGCTGGGAGTCTCTCCTGGCACCTCAACCCCCACAAGTGTTTTCAATCGGTGTTTTTAGGTTTTATTTACCGGCCCTGGGGCCCTGGGTTGCAAGTTCTGTCTCACTTGCTGTTTTGCCTGGATTATCTGTGCGTGAACATGGGACTGCCTGGTCAGCCAGCGGCCTTGCATGGCCTCACTGGGTCTGCCCGTTGCCACCCCGTGCCTGGAGTCTGCTAGCCGCTGCCTGCACACCTGGGGCTCCTGTGCTCCCAGGTCCGCCAACCTCCACTTTTTCCTGCAGCGACTCCGCCCCTCTCACTGGTCTGGATGAGTGGTTGTCGGACTTCCCTACAGTTCAATTTTCTGTTAGTTCTGGTTGTTTTCTTTTTTCTAAATCTTTGTTGTCCTTACTTTTGGTTGTGCAAGGAGGCACAGTGTGTCCACCTATGCCTCCATCTTGGCCAGAAGTATTGGTGGTATTTTAATAACTAAGCATTCGGGTCTCCCAAAAAGATTAACACAGATTAGCACTACACAGAACCACATGTCAAACTGCCAATTTAAGGGGATAAATTTGCTTCTAAAATTTATTTCTTGGAACATCATTCATGGGATTTGTATAATATCCTAGGAATACAAATTTATGGATATTAATTTTATTTGCAAGAATGTCTCACTGTTTGAAGCAGATAAGACCATGCACACATACTCGGTATCAGCTACCAGCAAGATTGACTGATGAGGTCACGACTGCTCCTCTTCCAGTGCTTTTTGTCCTGGTTCCTACAAAGGAACGTAGACTTAACCTTCGACTCTGCATGTCATGCTTTCCGCTTTCCCCTCAACATGATTCCTCTGAGCCCTGTCACTTCTTTATGTTGATATTTACGCTACAATTCATGCAGGAGAATTATATTACTTTCCCCAGTTTTCTGGATTTCTCAATTACTTTTTCTCAGAATTTGGATTTAAAAATAAATAATTTCTTTGAGAAATGCTGGGGAGAAATTCCCACATAGAAACGTGACTCCCACCACTGTGACTAGCCCTTCCTTTCATCCACTGGTTAAACCATAAGAAAAGAGCTGAAGAAATCCATTGTGACAACATACCATGATGATTTCATGTAGTCTGGACTCCAGGTGCTCACTGATAATATGCTCAATTAATTACACCACCTGATAAAATATATTTTAATAAATTCCAACAAGAGAGGTGTAAATAGAGAATGTCAATGGATAGAGTGGTTACTTCCTGGGCAAGTACTTCTTTGTAAATCCGCTGATATCAAGAACAGACTCACAAACCCAGAAGGCTTCATGAAAAGGATGATCAGGGTTTTGAAATAAGTAGACTTTTGAAGCAAGTGTTGAAGATAAAAGAGAAGAAAAGCGGAGGAAACCTAAAACAGTTTTGGAAGTTCTGACTTCCACTTAGTGCTACCACAAAGCTACCTTATTACAGGGAGTCCGAGGGGCCATCATTTTCTCAAGGGAAACATTGCTGATTGACATTTCAGTCCTATCATTTGATTCATGATATACTCCACTCAATGTTCTAATTCTAGAATCTAATAATTTTATAGAAAGACTTTTATACTAACTCTAAGAAGGAGAAGCACATTCTATTCAGCTAAAATAGGTACAGGAAAGTAACTGGGGGAGCTCAGTAATTCAGCTGAAAGGATTGATCAGCCCTTCAGGGCCTTCTTCCCAATAGAGAAACATTGCACCCTCTTCTTTTTGAGTTCCAAGTTAATCTTCTATACAATTTGTGGCATTAAATAGAAATGAAAGGAAGCATGGAAACGCATGCAAATTTTCCTTTTGTTGGCATTCCAGACAATGCCTAGCACACTGTGTACATTTAATTGATTCATTATGTTCTGATGTGACTTGGCCTGGATATGTTAATATGCAAACTGCCAACCAGAGAGTTTTGTTCTTTTCCAGCATTTAGTTGGAAATGAAGACATCTCTAATACTTTGTTAAATCAATAACTGTTCCCAGAATAAGTGACACTTTGTAGTTCAATTTTCTTATTCCCATGTGAAATCAGCTTAAAAAATTTAAAGCAGCAACAGTAGTTTTGAAGAAAAAATGAAGTAACCAAAAAAAGTATTCATCTTGGAAAAATATGAAAAGTGGAGAAGGGTCCTGCTGTGATGAAGGGAGGCTTTTGTGCCAAATAAATCTATGTGAACCTCAGATTCTTTTCAGAAATCATTTTTACGCTTATAAGAGGAACACAGTCTTATTTTTTAAAAATGAACAATGCATAAATTAATAAAGAAAAGTACTTGCAATTCTACAAATCACAGATAACAACCATTAGCTTTTTGGCGTTTTTGTATTCACCATTATGCATGTGCATCTCTACTGAATTGGGCTCCTATTATAAATTCAGGATGGTACCTTGCTTTTATCACTTAGTTATAATGGTAAGTATTATGTCTTATTATTAAGTATTAAGTTTATATATAATTTTAAGTATGCTGTATAGGTATCCAAAATTAGAAGTTAGATTTTAATAACTTTTCAGTTTATAAAAGAAATCCACCTTATATTTTTAGTTTTTACTAAGCTTAATTTTTTGAGGTGATTATTTTAGAATAAGAATGATTGAATCAGAGAATAGAAACTTTTCCAGGATTTGGTACACTTAGCTCTATTACATTCAGAAGGATTACACCAATTTTTTCGAGCACTCACTATCTCCACTGGCAGGCACTCTCACTCTTCCTCCTGGAATTGCTGCTAAGCAACATCAACTTCAGGGGCTGGATCAGACCCCTGCCTAATAGTTGTTCTGGGTGAGGGCATCCTTTGTTAAGAACTGTCCCAGGCATCCTCTTCACCTCATTGTTCCTCAGGCTGATGCAGACAGCAGCCCACAGTGTCCATGTCATTATGGATTAAATGTGGTCTATACGCATGGACTACTGAGTCTGGTGGAGGAAAAAGGATAGCATGGATTTTTTCTCAAGGGGAGCAAAAGCCTGAGGCTGCTGCCATGACAGGCCTTTATTTTATTTCTGGTCACATTACATGATGGTCCTCACTCTGCACAGGTTCGCTACAGGTGGTTACCTTTTACAGACAACAAAGGAGATGCTGCTGCTAATGACATCACAGAAAGATATTTGCAAATGAAAAGGGAAAAGTGGTTGAGCTGGTTACACTCCATACTGGGGAGTTTTAGCATGGAAGGTAAGTGCCAGAGGTGGTATCTCATTGTGGTTTTAATTTGCATCTCTCTGATAGCTAGTGATATCAAGTATCTTTTCATGTGTTTCTGGATCTTCTGTATGTCCTCCTTGGAGAAGTGTCTGTTCAGGTCCTTTGCCCATTTTTTAATTGGGTTGCTTGTCTTCTTAGAGTGGAGTCGTGTAAGTTCTTTGTATATTTTGGAGATTAAACCCTTGTCTGAGGTATCATTGGCGAATATATTTTCCCATACAGTTGGTTCTCTTTTTAT